>RWGZ01001690.1:0-39005 GCA_009725065.1 Utricularia reniformis | reverse complement strand
ATCCTCCAACTTTCGGGTGGTGTAAAGGATATGCCATCCAAGTTACGAAATTACAAATATGACATCTCAAGTTAACAAAAATATACAAATATGACACCTCAAGTTAATAAAAATATGCACATATGACCTTCCAACGTTAATTAAATGCATGTACGACACCTCAAGTAAATAATACCGTTTAATATTGACCCTTTACGACATTGTTATTGTTTTACGTCCTGATGAACATTTCTCGAACTTGAAGTATCAATTTTGTATAATTTTTCGTATAAAAGACTTATTTGCATAATTTGTGAACATTGAGAACGAATACTACCAACGAAAAATGTTTGCAAACTTAACGGAAAATCATGTGCTAAATACCAGAGGTAAAAAACAAAATGTTTTGATAACTTGATGGGTCATTCCTGCAATTTCATAAGTTGGAAGGCATAGTCTTTACACAGCTCGTAAATTGAGGGACTATTTATGCAATTTTCTCTATTTAGTTCATGAGCATCTTCATATTTTCGTATTTTGGGAAAATCTTACGAGATCCATGCAATAATCAATGTTTTCATATCAATCTAAAATTATATTACAATAGATACCAGTAGAATGATATACAATCGTATATTGTCTCATGTCAATTTTTTATATTAAATTATTTTCTTTAAAAATATTTTTTTTGTCCCACATTAGTATTTAGTTCATGAACATTTTTATGTTTTCATATTTTGGGAAAATCTTACAAGGTCTACGAGGATGTAATATTCAATGTTTTCGTATCAATCCAAAATTATATTCCAATATGTACCAGTAGAATGATATACAATCGTATATTGTCTTGTGTCAATTTTTTATATTAAATTATTTTCTTTAAAAATATTTTTTTGTCCCACATTAGTATTTAGTTCATGAACATTTTTATGTTTTCGTATTTTGGGAAAATCTTACAAGGTCTACGAGGATGTAATAATCAAAGTTTTCATATTGATACAAAATTATGTTCCAATACATACTAAGTACGGTGGCATACTAGTCGTATATCGGATGGTATCGATTTTGTATATTAAATTATTTAATTTAAACATTTATTTTTTTTCAACCCAAAAACCCGATATTATAAAAATTGTTGGCACACTCAATATTTGATGTACCGAGTATTGATCGAAGCTATGGTAAAAATTGATCAATGACCACTATAATTATTTTCTTTAAAATATTTATTTTTGTCCGACCCAAAAATCCGATATTATATAAAATGTTGGCAAATTTGATGTATTGACCGAAGCTGTGGTAAAAACTAATCAATGATGACTATAATTATTTTCTTTAAAAATATTTATTTTGTCAAACCCAAAAACCCGATATTCAATACCGAATCAATGGTAAAAATTGACCAATGACAACCATGGGTCGATTTCATGTCTGTCCCAAATTTGAGTGGATTCGAGTATATTCGTAGGTGCAAAACAATTTTTTATATATATTATCGGAATAAAAAAATGAGAAAATCAAATACATGGAACACATTTAATATTAATCATCAATAATTATATATGAATGATAATATGATAATTCATTTTAATAATCATAATGTCTAAGTGTGTGTTCTGATTGCATTGTTAGAATGCATTATCATTTTTAAAATGTATTTTAGATTTGTTTACTGAACACCTCAACTTTTTCATTCTCATTTTAGATTACATTCTCAAAATGTGTTATATTTTTTATTCTTTAACCCAAAATGACAATTCCCACACATTTTGAACTGTTAAAATGCATTCTAATAATTTTCTGGCTAAACTATCTCCTCCAATATAAAACATGTTTTTACCGATGTTTCATACCGGACGGTATATCGGTACGTCAAATTTCGGACAATAATGATATTTTTTTGTATTGTCGATACCAAGTATTAGGGTCGATTTCTCGATTTTTTCCGGTCCGATCCTAAAAACTAATTAAATATTATTTTTAAAAAAATAAAATAAAATAAAATTTGGTACCAGACGTACCGTTCATACCGATCCGGTATGTAATTAAATAAATCTTATTTTCTATAATTAGAATACCAAAATAATACTTTAGTATTCATAAAGCATTCTTATAAACATTTTTTATAGAACATAATTTTTAATTAATTATTAATTCTTTGCTATCGAGAACACTAAACAAATTTACATTTTATAAATACATTCTGACAATAAATTCTAAAAACACATTTATATTATTATAATATATACAGAACACACCCTAAAGTATTTTGAATAATGACCTGTAGAATTAATAATATTAATGATTTTGAAAATATATTATAGGTATTAAAATATATTTTGTCATACTAAAAATTTAAAAATAGATTGTTTGGAAAAAAATCAAGACAAAAAATCATAACTATAAATCTAAAAAATAGAAATATAGCTTATCCATTGAGCATTTCAATAATCTATGCAGTAACTGAATGAATAATTACAATATGATAAAATGAAAAAAAATCTTGTGATTAAAAAGACGAACATTGTGATACTCGTTCATATTTCGAAGAAATATTATAAAATCGACCTGAGAACATGTAAAATAATGTCGTAATTAAAAAGACGAACATTGATAATGACGATACTCGTTCGTATTTGGAAGAAATCTTACAGGGGCGACCTGAGAACATGCAGGAAAATCTCGAATTTAGCCTTGTATGTTCTCATGTTGCTCCTGTTAGATATCATCCATGGTTTCATATTTGAATTACTTAAGGAAGATTTATTTATAGGGAAGTTACGTAGTACATTTTTGTACTACACAAATGGATCCTCGCTTAGTTGATAGTGTACTGCACCTTTCAAAGTACAACCTCAGCCACAATGGAGTACTCCCAAATTTCATTCTATTTATCGATGAATGTGTACGGCTCTGCTCAAGTAAGAAAAGAAGGAATCATTGAATTGAGTTTGGGTCACGGGTCGGATCTGGGGTTCTTTACCCGGATCATTTTTACTAACTTACAAAAATATCATTTAAAATTATTAATATCGTTTATTTTTTATTATTGATATTGTAATCTTCGGTTTTCCGTTAAGTTGGCTAATATTTTTTAGATTTACCCTCAAAATTCACAAAGTATGCAAATAATAGACTTATAATTTGAAAAATTATACAAAATTAACTCTTGAAATTTGAAATTTGAAATTTGAAAATTGTGCATAAGAATTAAAATATTAACTACGTTGTTAAAAGATCAATGATAAATTGTATTGATATTTGTGGTGTTATAAGTGCATTTAATTAAAATTAGAGGGTTACAAATGTATATTTTTGCTCAAATAATGTATCATATTTAAAATTTCGTTATTTTGAGAATGTGTCATTTCAACAACCTGTAAGTTGAAGGATCCTAGACGAACGTCACCCAAATATTATACACATCCAACAAATTTGATCAATTAATATAATATGATTTTGAATTAAGAATTGCAATACGTTCGAGTTTGTCTTTGGGTCGGACCATGTAAACAAATGATAATAACTATTATATGTATCCAAAAAATTTGATAAATTAATCTAATACAAATTAGAATTCAAAACATGGGTTGGTTTGGGTTCGGGTTCGGGTCGGACCATGTAAGAAAATGATATTAAATAGTATATGTATTCAACAAATTTGATCAATGTATCTAATACGACTTAAAAAGTTAAAATACACATCATGTTATTAAATAATTGATAAGTAATTATCATCATATCCACATCATCAAATTACATTTTCAAATATAAAATAATATGATATATATTTATGCAGTTATTTCTCAGTTCTCGATCACAAGAATACATTCTTCCATATTTTATTTAAATAGCATCATCAATAATATCTTTTTAAACAATTAATTAATTGATAATAATGAAAGATAACAATATTTTTAGTATAAATTAAATATAATATTTAAAAATAGAAATAAAAATACTATTATTTAATTTTTCCAAATNTGAAGCAAATACATCGTACTTCAAAGATGAAAATTGCAAAACTTTAGCCCTTAATTTGTGTTGAAAAAAACCCGATATCAAACTGAATAAACCATACTTCAAAGATGAAAACTGCTAAACTTGAGCCTTTAATCTGTTTCTACCTAATATTGTTGAAAAAACCCGATTTCAAACTGAATACAACATGCATCAAGGATGAACACTGCTAAACTTTAGCTCTTAATCTGTTTCTACCGAATATTGTCGAAAAAACTCTGATGTTGAACACAATACATCATACTTCAAAGATGAAAACTGCTAAAATTCAGCCCTTGATCTGTTTCTACAGAATACTATTGAAAAGAACCCGATATCAAACTGAATACTGCATACTCAAAGATGAAAACTGGTAAACCTTAGCTCATAATCTGTTTCTACCGAATATTGTCGAAAAAACTCTGATATCGAACAGAATACTGATTACTTCAACAATGAAAACTAGTGCACTACTAAACCTGCGCCCTGAATAACAAGGTTTCTGACTAGTACCAAATTCACCAACAATGATATCTCATAAGTCAATTCATGTCACAAAACATAACTCCGATAGTAAACTTGTGCCCAATGAAGCATAAATCAATATACAATTTTCATAATCTGAATCTTTTATCTAACCAAATATGTTAAAAAGACACCGCGAACTTACATAGCCAAGAAAAATCGAAATAGACGACAACATTCCCGAATTAAAATTCAAAAGAACAAACACAGTTCGAAAAAATAGCCATATTTCAACTTCTCATTAATAGGAAAGCTGGATCAATACAATAAAAGCACTTCCATACCTGCGGAAAGAGAAGAACAACTTCAAGAACGGAGAACCCAAGAAAAGCCCCCAAATTTCGTTACAGTCTGAACTCGGAAATTAAAAAATTAAGAAAAATTATTTTTAACTACCAAAGGCCGAATTATTACAGAGTTAATGGGCCTATGATTCTTTAGCCCAATAGTATCACAAATTATTTTCTAATTAGATTTGACTAATTTATTTTTGTTATTGCAATTAATTTTTTAGGTGACGTTTGCTGATGACCCTCCAACTTTCGGATGGTGTAAATGACATGTCCTTCAAGTTACGAAATTGTAAATATGACATCTTAATTTAACAAAAATATGCAAATATGACACATCAAGTTAATAAAAATATGCACATATGACCCTCCAACTTTAATTAAATGCATGTACGACACCTCAAGTAAATAATACCGTTTAATATTGACCATCTACGACATTGTTATTGTTTTACGTCCTGATGCACATTTCTCGAACTTGAAGTATCAATTTTGTATAATTTTTCGTATAAAATACTTATTTGTATAATTTGTGAACATTGAGAACGAATACTACCTTGCAAACTTAACAGAAAATCATGTGCTAAATACCAGGGGTAAAAAACAAACGGTTTTGATAACTTGAAAGATCATTCCTATAATTTCATAAATTGTAAGACATAGCATTTATACAGCTCGTAAATTGGAGGACTATTTATGCAATTTTCTCTTAACTTTTTGGCGTAATTACTATACGATACAGTTTATTAGATCTATATTTATTAAATTATTATATAATTAATTAACCAAAACGTATTGTCAGCTACCAATACCATGATAAATAATATTTTAAAATTATAAATAAAACAGTAATTTCAACGGCCAGGATGATTCCAATCTCCAGTCTCTTATCTATTTCAAGCTTCTTCTCTCTTCTACTTTTTTTAATGGTCAAGAACATCTTGTATTCCTCCTCAGATGTTCCGCAGCTGCCGTTCCACCGCCGCCCTTCCATAGCTTCCGCCGCAACCCTAAGACACTCCGACCCCGTCAAAATCTTGCCATCTATGTCTTGAAACTGTAAGCTCACTTGCCGTAAATGTATTTTCCGGCGGTCTTCGTGGCGGCACGTGACAGTCACTGCATACTCGACCATATCAGCATCATCCACCGGACTTGCCACCGTGGTAGCGTATCTCAACTGAGTGTCCGTGTCCAAATAGACACGCCGTACCTCAACAGCTTTCTGACTAGCCACGTTGATTGCTCTTCTTGTACATGGGTCAATCAGAATCCAGCTCAAACTCAGGCGGTCTTCCCCACCGGAGATAATTTCCGACGGTAGAATTAAACTAGACGGCGACTCTTTCCAGTCGAAGAGGTCGATTATAAAGGGAGTAACAAGAAACCAAGGCGAAAACGTCTCCGTTTTCAAAACTTTCGAATAAATCAAGTTCCCATCAAAGTGAATATCCACGGCGGAAATCAATTCACCCCCATTCATCACCGCCCCAGGTTTTCTGTACCGAATCGCCGGAAAAGCATCTGAGTATAAAGACCGGTAACCAAAAGGAAAGTCAGCGATAACGGTGGCCACACGGCTGTCGGCACTTGACTTCCACGTCGAGTTACAAATCCGGCGCCATATTTCATCGTTCTCACACACAGAACGGAGCTCCCTGGACACGCAGGTAGCAGCTGCTAAAGTCAAACCATCAACCCAGTTGAGAATTTGCGTCTGAATAATATCCCGTGGCACGGAGGCGAATATTGTTGTACCGCTTTGCTCCGCCGTGTCGGCGGTAAAATCCATCGAATAAGACATGATCGCCGCCGTTAATTGTCAGTGGGAATGAATCATCCGAAACGATGATAAGTTGCGAAGTCCATCTTCATCAATATATATAAAGTCGTGTACGAATTTCAAAAAGGAATATTTTACCTAAATATAAAATATTATCCTTCCATTTATCAAATAATAAAATATCTCAAGTAATTAAAGCTAATTTTCATATANCGACACATGAAATATCGGTATATCGATCGATACCAAATTTTATTCGGGAACATATGTTCACATATCGATCGATATGTGATATATAAAGATGTATCGAGTTATAGTGTTAGATATCGGTTTATACATGAAATATTGGTTGTTACATGTACTTTTTCCAAAATAGATTATGAATACATAATATTTCCAATACTTTTTCTGAATAGATTATTAAGTAAATACTTTATCCAAAATGAGTTATTTTGCCAAAAAACTCGTTTAATTATACGCTTCATTGTAATATGTGCCAACTTACCCAAAATCATATTAATTGTGTATTTCATATGCTTCAATTTCTATATTATATTTTCCAATATTTTAAACAATGCCAGTTATTTAAGAGTGGGATATTATAATATTTAATGGTATTTTAATTATAAAAATTTGCATAAAACATGAGTTGTCTACTATATTGTACAAGATAAGTTGAAATAGAAAACCACACTCTTGTAAATGGATTCTTCACACTCAAACGTGAAGCCCACACCATGTCCTTTCCCCGGACTCTTACCAGGTTTACCACAGTCGTCGCCGGGGTACCCCCACCGCAACCACTACCAGGATAGCCATCTCCGCCGTCGCCTCCGCCACCGCCACCGCCTCCTCCTCCTCCTCCATATCCGTAGTCAGTTCGTTGAGCGAGCCCTCACACATTAATCCTACAAATGCTTCCTTAATTGTAGGTACTCTAGGAACAAAGACAACTAAGATCGGATCAACAGTTCAACGCTTGGGCCAGACCATGACATCAACTAAGACTTAGACAAGAACATATTTTGTAACTGACTAGGATATAGCCTATTATAAACTTTGTAACCAAATTGGACCAACGGTCATATAACCGTTGGAGAATCAGTATTTAGGATTATGTGTAAGAACTCTTTTGGTATGACATATTTGATTCTGAATTACTCCCTCTCGATTTTCTCCTTTCAAACCCTCTGTTTTCCTCTCCAAAATTCCCATTCTCTGTAAGTTCTTAATAGAATGGTCAGAATGAAAAGAAGAAGCGTAAATATTGAAAGAAAGCGAGCCATGTCGAGTATGTACAGAATAATGAGGTATTACAAGTATTCATAGAAGAACTCAGGTACTCTCATTAATGGTAATCAAAATTGCAAAATCCAATTTAGTTGGCAACCGTTTACTTGATCTTACATGCATTCTCAATCGTGAAATCCGGTTTTTCTGCACTATTTTATGGCTTTGCTCATTTTCCCTTGTCCTTTTCATTTTGGTAGATAAAAGAAGGTGGATTGAACATTCTAAATATGAAGCCAAACACTACTGATAACAAGTGAATTCAGAGAGATTTACAGCATAATAATGAGATTCAGCTTTGCCTTTGCTCTTCCTCCACATCATCAGTTGTGTTCCTCTGATTGCGCTGCGGCCAGCTCGAATCACCTGAACATACATACATCAAACAATGTGATGATGATCAGTTTAAGGGTATGGCTATGTGTTGATAGTTCTGTTTGTCACCTGTATCTTCCTTGCCATTTTCATCCTGTAATCTGTAGTCGAGTTCGGATGGAAACGGGAATGGAGTACCGATGGAGATGGAAGATACAGAATGTGGAACAGAGAAGGCGTTACCACTGCTGATAGTCATCTGCTTCTTGGTCGCACAAGACTCGGCTGTAGTCGAAGAAAAATCATCATCACCATCATTCTTGTGCTTAACTTTAACTGCTTCATGCTTATAAGCAATCAAGCTTGGCCTTTTCTTGCTCACGGCATTGCTGATCGCCGGTTTCATCGAAGGAACCTGTTGATCATGAGATGAGCTTGCTGGATTTGGATTTGGATTTACAGCAGCAGCAAGAGGAGGAGGGTTTGTGCTTGGATTCATGATCGATTCGGAGTTGTCGAATACAACTTCATCAGCTGCACTTGAGTTTACTTCCCTTTCAGTAGCTTCATTCTCTTGCATCACAGATATGGCCTCTGTTAGCCTCACCCTCGCCAAATCTATGTCGATTATCGGTTTTGGGTAGTTTACCCCAAGTTCGATCCCAGCAGATCTAAGCACAGATCCAGGAGCATCCCAGGGATGATGGATCCATTCAGTTGGCATTCTAGCCAATTCCGGTAGCCATTGCCGTACATATTCACCCTCTGGATCAAAGTTAAAGCCCTGAATCTGCATTGTAAAGAAGATTACTCGATTTTCAACTTCGAATGCATAAAAAGTTTGTTCGTACCTGTGGACTATCCATTCGGTCAAGTTCATGACCATCAGTCAAGCTTCCAGAGATATAATGCCAACCAAGGATATCACTTTCTAAGTCAGCATCAAGAAGACTATCCCAGAAATACTTCATTCCCCATTGCCATGGAAGACGAAGAAACTTAACACAAAAACTCGAAACAATCACTCGTATCCTGTTATGTATCCACCCCGTTGCCCAAAGCTCCCTCATCCCCGCATCAACAAGAGGATAACCAGTTCGGCCTTGTCTCCAAGCTTTAAAATTCGATTCGTTTGCATCCCAAGGGAAAAACTTGAGTCCATGAAGTGAAAGCTTTTCATGAGCAAATGGATTGTGAAAACAAACATAACGAGAATACTCTCTGAGCCCCATTGCTTTAAGGAAAAGAGTTGAACTCTCTACACCTAATGAGTTTTGTTCATTTCTCCAAACCATTTGCTTCATTCTAACAGTTTGGAATACTTTCCGAATGCTTAGTTCGCCAAAATGGAGATACGGGGACAAGAGCGAAGTCGAAGAGTTGCCTCCTACATGAAGCTTATCTAGTGAGTAATTCAGCAAATGGTGTTCTACAAAGTCATTGAATGCCTTATCTGCATTGCTCCAGTTAGGAGCCCATGCTCGTCCAAGTAGAGCATTACTAGACTTCTCTGATTCATTCTCAAGATCTAATGATTCAACTGAAGAACTCTCAAATCCTGCATACAAATATCTAAATCAGATACCACTAGAGAAGCGTTTTCTATTGAAATTTAACAAATAAGATTATGGATCATATTAAATTGATTCGACTCTATAAATTTAACAAAATCGTACCTGGATTAGCATTGACTAAAGACCAGGGTGGAGAATGAAAGATGATTGGCTCTGTGTGCATATTCAAGCATTTTTCCCAGTAAGCATTAAAGGTTGTAAAAGCTTGTTGATTATCATCATAAACTTCCCATGGCTCAAACAAAACTTCACTGTTATAGCTCTCTACTTCAATCCCATGTTCAACCAGCTTCTCTTTAACATAGTGATCACGAACCAGTGAAATAGGATCTACATCACAGAACACAGATTTCTCATTTCAATCATTAACACATAATTAAGTTATCAAGTGGGAAATTAACATACCATAGAGATGATTAAACACAAGTTTATTTGCTCCTACGATGCTTACGCATTCCAATAAAGCAGAGAGAGTTGCTTTAGCTTTGATCAGTACCAATTCTGAACCAATATTCTTTAACGATTTCTGCAAATGAACAAGGGATTGTTTGAGCCACCAACGGGCGACCCGGCCTGGTTGAAATTGACCTTCTTCTTCAGGACACCAAATGAAAACGGGTAACACAAACCCATCTCTTGCCGCAGCAACTAAAGCGGGATTATCTTCGATCCTCAGATCCCTTCTGAACCAGACAATAGTCTTGCACTCTTTACCCATTCACAACACACTCTCCTGTAAAAGTTAAAACTCCTCAGATTTAACAACACCCAGATCCCAAGATTAAGAAATCCCGATAACCCAGAAAACAAAACACAAGAAAACATTTGGTTCTTTTGAAGGATGTTGAATTAAATAAGTGAAAGTTGAAGGATACAGATAACATGGAGAGTATTACAGTGTCAGAAGTTCAGAGAGATTGGGTGTGCCGTTTACCCGAAGAGTTCCATTTGACCAAGCTAACCATATGAATGTCGCCATTCATATCCACTCCATTATTAAACTGAACAAAAAGAAGACATTTTTAATCTTTACCTATTTATCCGGAAATCTCAGTTGTACTGATTTCGATCCGATCGGTTTTATTTTTTAAAAAATAAAATATAAATATTTTATAATTAATTTATTTTAATATTCATACCATACATATTCCATATACCCGATACATAATATATCAATACAATAAATTTGTCCAATATACATACAATATCGATTTTTAAAAGATTGCCTATTTACACACAGTAACATACACAAAAACCAACAAAAAACATTGTATAAAATTGATTGGGGGGACGCATAAATATTAAATAGATAAGGTCATTCAAAGTGACTCAGCAGATAAATTGTCTTTATGAAGACAATAAAATAAGGAATTCAAAGATGTCGGCAAACACCTTGAAATCATCTAGATTATTAAAATGATGTCTCAAATTTATGATTGTGTCAATTTGATTTCTATATTTTTAAATTTTATTAAAATTAATACTTAAAATTTAATTTACATGACATAATTGGTTCATAAATTTACAAATATTTTGTTGATTTTCTAGGAGAAACAAATCTATAATTTTTGGAACTGTAGTGCTATTTTGTCAATCGATAATATTTTTACATTTTAAATATTTTAAATGTATGATTTTATGATTATTGAAGTTTGAATTTAAGGGAAATTCGTTTATTGCCACATCTTAGGATCACTCTTATTACAAACAAACCTCCACAAAACCATTTACGCCAACCACACGCGTCCAGTTTTACTGCTTCTTCTGAAGAAGGTCTCACTGGTGGAGTACTTAAGCTTCTGTGCCTCTTCTCTAGGAATTTGATACGAGGCGGCGATGACATCAACCGGGAGGCCGCGAATGACGGAGGTACGGTCGCTCAGAGTACTGATCATGGCGATGTGGTTCGTGTTGAATTCCACCCACTCGAGCGCTTGGCTATCTGACGCTTGCTTTACCACCACAAAGTTAAATGGGACTACCAGCACCTGGTTTTCACTTACTTGACCGTCGAACACCGCTTCTCCACGGTTGTTCACCACCTGGGCTCGCCCCTGACCGCGTATGAAGTAGATTATGCTGTGGGCGTTTACGAACCAGTGCGGCGAGATGATTGCGTTCTGCAAAACGTCGGGAGGAAAAAAAGTGTGTTTAAAATGGGTCGTTTGATTTTCGTATGAATTGATATTTGGTTACCTGCTGTAGAACTCCCCTGGCAGCGCTGAGGCCGAGGAAGCGGAGAATGGGGAGAGTGAGGCTGTTGGCGGTGCTGTAACGGCCTGCGCGTGGATTGTAAACGTCGGCGCCTGATGGTCTGTCTATAGTTTCTCTGATTCTGGCGGTGCAAATGGTCTCCTCCAGCCCATTTCCTTGGCTGCTGTAGGGATCGTCCATTCTTCGGCCGTGCTCTTGCTCTCCTCGGAGAGGAGGTGAGAGTACTTNCTTGGAAAGAATCCGGTGATGCATGGAAGAAGTAAGCACATTGAAACAAGGTTTCATTTTATAAGGGAGTGTGTTTCAAAGAAGAAGATTGAGTTGATGTTTGTGAAAAGTGAAGATCAGATTGCAGACATACTGACCAAGCCACTGAAGAATTCAACTTTTATGAAGTTGCGGAGGTTACTTGGTTTGAAGAAAATGTTAAGCTTAGGAGAGGATGTTAAGAAGTAAGCTTAACATTTTATTAGATAAATATTATTAGAATATTTGGAATATGAATAATGGTGATAGGATAAGTATAGAGTAACTCCCTTGGTGGTTACATTTGGATAAGTTTAGGAAGTTATTTAGAAGTTATCAAAATGTATTATAAATAGGGAAATGCAATAAAAGAAATATGTGTTCTCCCATTTTCTGCTGTGTTTTTTGTTCAGAAACCAAAATAGCATTTTATCATTTTTTCCTTGCTGCAAACTCTAACAAAGTGGTATCGGAGCTTGGTTCTGATCTGTGATGGCATCTAACAATTCAACGCACCCAGTTCCTCCATTAACGAAGGAAAATTATGAGAATTGGAGCCTTCGGATGCAAGCCTTGTTGGGTGGATATGAGTTGTTGGACGTGCTTACTCAAACCCCTGCTGCAACGGATGTTGGTGGTGTGAAAAAGGACAAGAAAGCCTTGTCATTTATTTATCAAGCATTAGATGAGAAAATGTTTGAAAAGGTGGCAAAGGCCACAACGGCAAAAGAGGCCTGGGATATGTTGAAAGCCTCTTTTCAAGGTGTTGATAAAGTGAAGAAAGTTAAGTTGCAGACATTGAGAGGGGAATTTGAGAGACTTAAGCAAAAGTCCGGTGAAAGCATCTCTGATTACGTTGTAAGAACACAAGAAATCTCCAATAAAATGCAACGACTTGGTGAGACATTGAAAGATTCGAGAATTGTTGAAAAAATTTTGCGATCATTGGATCCAAAATTTGATCATGTTGCTGTGGCAATTGAAGAAGCGAATGATACGGATGAGATGTCACTGGATGAATTATGTGGTTCTCTTCAAGCGTATGAGGCACGTTTGAATAGTCGAAATGATGACTCTTCGACACATTTGTTGCAAGCAAAGGAAGATAAGAAAGACGACCAAAGAAATACAATACGAGGCAGAGGAAGAGGGAGAAATGTGTTTGGTCGTGGCAGAGGACGTGGTAGATGGAATGAGAAAAATATTGAGCAAAAGAAAAATGATGAAGCAAGTTCATCGTATGGTAGAGAAAAGTGGAATTCACAAAAGGGACAATGGAAGCCAAGAGGTTCTTATAATAATCAAGGAAACAGATATGTGGACAAAAATAATGTTGAATGCTACACATGCCATAAGAAAGGACATTTTTCTTGGGAGTGTAGGAGTAACTGTGAGAATCAATAGTCAAACTTTTCTCAAGGGGAGACTAGTGATGGTGCTGAAAATGTTTTGCTTATGGCATACGAAGAAAATTCTGAAATCATGAGTAAATGGTATTTGGATTCTGGTGCCAGCAGCCATATGTGTGGATACAAGAACATGTTTTCTGATTTGGATGAATCTCATGGTGGTGCTATTACATTTGGTGATGCTTCCAAAATTAATGTTGCTGGAAAAGGAACAATTACTTTGAAATTAGATGATGCGAGCCATAACATGATTTCAGATGTGCTCTTGGTTCCTGGAATGAAGAATAATATTCTAAGTCTTGGACAATTATTGGAAAGAGGATTTGAAATTTACTCTCACGGAAAGAAGCTTGTTCTTCTTAATGAGGACAGAGAGATAATGGCTAATTTGGAGATGACCCCTAACAGATTATTTGTCTTGAAGCTTGGTTATACACATCCTATGTGTTTGGCAGCAATTAATGATCAAGAATCTTGGCTTTGGCATTTGAGGTTCGGACATATTAATTTCAAGCATCTTCATGACTTGAGTAAAGATGGAATGGTGATCGGTATGCCTACTGTCTCTCACCCAAATCAATTATGTGAAGGGTGTGTGATGGGAAAGCAAACAAGAACAATAATTCCAAAAGAGTCAACATATCGAGCCAAAAGACCTTTGGAATTGATTCATGGAGATGTATGCACTGTGAAACCATCTTCTATTGGAGGAAGCAATTATTTCTTGTTGTTCGTGGATGATTTCTCGAGGAAAATCTGGATTTATTTGATGAAAGAGAAATCTGAAGTGTTTCATCACTTTAAAATATTCCAAGCTATGGTTGAAAGGTAGAGTGATTTGAAAATAAAAGCTATGAGGACTGATAGAGGAGGCGAATTTACTCCAAATCAGTTCGTTCAATTCTGTGAAGAACTTGGTATTCGTAAGGGATTAACTGCTGCAAGGACACCACAACAGAATGGAGTTGTCGAAAGGCGTAACAGGACTATTATGAATATGGTCAGAAGTATGCTTAAAACAAAATATCTTCCAAAGGAGTTGTGGGGATATGCAGCGACTACTGCGGTTTATTTATTGAATCGCTCAGTCACCAAGAATGTTAGAGGAATGACCCCACAGGAGGCTTGGAGTGGGGTGAAGCCGAGAGTCTCTCATCTAAAAGTATTTGGTTGCATTGCTTATATGCATATTGCAGATGAATTACGTGGGAAGCTAGATGAGAAAGCAAGAAAACTGGTATTTGTGGGTTATGATCAGCATTCCAAATGCTATCAATTATTTAATCCAGAAAAAAAAAAGGTTTTCTTGAGCAGAGACGTGGTGTTTGATGAGAATGCAAGTTGGGAATGGAAGGATAAGAATAATGCAAATTATTCTTATGATTTCTTTGAGGATGATGATGAGCATGGGCAAGGAAATAATGGTAGTGGGGACACTCGATCAACATCGCATGCTCCTACTAATGGATCTCCTTCAACTACCAACCAATCACATGTGAGAGATGAAAGAAGAAGACGTAGGCCAAGTTATCTTGATGACTATGAGGTGGACCTACCAGATTCTTTATTGGAGGATCTCTCTCACTTCTGCTTGTTTGCAGATACAGAACCTTTGTCGTATGAGGAAGCTAGTAAGATGGTTGAATGGAGAAATGCGATGGATGAGGAGATTACATCAATTGAGAGAAATAATACATGGAAGTTGTGTGAAAAGCCAGCAAACAAGAATGTAATTGGAGTCAAGTGGGTTTTTAGAATTAAAAGAAAGGCTGATGGACAAGTTGATCGTTTTAAAGCTAGATTGGTTGCAAAAGGCTATAAACAAAGAGAAGGAATTGACTATAATGAGGTGTTTGCTCCTGTTGCAAGGATGGAGACTGTAAGATTAATTATTTCCTTGGCTGCACAATTTGATTGGAAAATATTTCAGATGGATGTTAAGACTGCTTTCTTGAATGGCGTCTTGAACGAAGAGGTGTACATCGAGCAACCACCTGGTTATGTGAAGAAAGGAACTGAAAATAAGGTGCTACGACTAGAGAAAGCACTTTATGGCCTTAAACAAGCGCCAAGAGCGTGGAATGATAAGTTGGATGCTTGGTTTGAAAAAATGAAGTTTGTTCGTTGCCCACATGAACATGCTCTGTATGCGAAAGTTTCAGGGGAAGGTACAATACTGATTGTATGCATATACGTGGATGACTTGATTATTACAGGTTCTGATGTGGATGGTATTGAGAAATTTAAAGTCAACATGAAATTGTCCTTTGAGATGACAGATCTTGGCATGATGAATTATTATCTTGGAATTGAGGTGGACCAGAGAAGTAATGGTATATTTATTTCACAGCAGAAGTTTGTGAAAGATTTATTGAAGAAAGCACGGATGGATAATTGCAATCCTGTACTAACTCCAGTGGAATTGGGCTTGAAGTTATCAAAGGATGGTGATAATTCTACATTTATTGATCCAACTGAATTCAGAAGTATTGTTGGAAGTTTGAGGTATCTTACAAGTACTCGTCCAGATATTATGTTTGGTGTTGGACTTGTGAGTCGATATATGGAGGCACCAACTGAGGATCATATGAAAGCAGCAAGACGAGTGCTTAGATATATAAAAGGGACTTCTGATTATGGACTTTGGTATGGAAAGTCTGACTCATTCAAACTATTTGGTTATAGTGATAGTGATTGGGCAGGTTGCAAGGATGACTCTAGAAGTACGACTGGTTTTGTTTATTATCTTGGTGAGACATCATTTTCTTGGTGTTCAAAGAAGCAGCCTATTGTTACACTATCAACATGTGAGGCAGAATACGTTGCTGCAAGTATGACTGTTTGTCATGGAATTTGGCTTCGAAATTTGCTTGAGGAACTTGGTTTTATGCAGCAGCATCCTACTGAGATTATGATTGATAATAAGTCTGCAATTGAACTTGGAAAGAATCCGGTGATGCATGGAAGAAGTAAGCACATTGAAACAAGGTTTCATTTTATAAGGGAGTGTGTTTCAAAGAAGAAGATTGAGTTGATGTTTGTGAAAAGTGAAGATCAGATTGCAGACATACTGACCAAGCCACTGAAGAATTCAACTTTTATGAAGTTGCGGAGGTTACTTGGTTTGAAGAAAATGTTAAGCTTAGGAGAGGATGTTAAGAAGTAAGCTTAACATTTTATTAGATAAATATTATTAGAATATTTGGAATATGAATAATGGTGATAGGATAAGTATAGAGTAACTCCCTTGGTGGTTACATTTGGATAAGTTTAGGAAGTTATTTAGAAGTTATCAAAATGTATTATAAATAGGGAAATGCAATAAAAGAAATATGTGTTCTCCCATTTTCTGCTGTGTTTTTTGTTCAGAAACCAAAATAGCATTTTATCATTTTTTCCTTGCTGCAAACTCTAACAAAGTGGTATCGGAGCTTGGTTCTGATCTGTGATGGCATCTAACAATTCAACGCACCCAGTTCCTCCATTAACGAAGGAAAATTATGAGAATTGGAGCCTTCGGATGCAAGCCTTGTTGGGTGGATATGAGTTGTTGGACGTGCTTACTCAAACCCCTGCTGCAACGGATGTTGGTGGTGTGAAAAAGGACAAGAAAGCCTTGTCATTTATTTATCAAGCATTAGATGAGAAAATGTTTGAAAAGGTGGCAAAGGCCACAACGGCAAAAGAGGCCTGGGATATGTTGAAAGCCTCTTTTCAAGGTGTTGATAAAGTGAAGAAAGTTAAGTTGCAGACATTGAGAGGGGAATTTGAGAGACTTAAGCAAAAGTCCGGTGAAAGCATCTCTGATTACGTTGTAAGAACACAAGAAATCTCCAATAAAATGCAACGACTTGGTGAGACATTGAAAGATTCGAGAATTGTTGAAAAAATTTTGCGATCATTGGATCCAAAATTTGATCATGTTGCTGTGGCAATTGAAGAAGCGAATGATACGGATGAGATGTCACTGGATGAATTATGTGGTTCTCTTCAAGCGTATGAGGCACGTTTGAATAGTCGAAATGATGACTCTTCGACACATTTGTTGCAAGCAAAGGAAGATAAGAAAGACGACCAAAGAAATACAATACGAGGCAGAGGAAGAGGGAGAAATGTGTTTGGTCGTGGCAGAGGACGTGGTAGATGGAATGAGAAAAATATTGAGCAAAAGAAAAATGATGAAGCAAGTTCATCGTATGGTAGAGAAAAGTGGAATTCACAAAAGGGACAATGGAAGCCAAGAGGTTCTTATAATAATCAAGGAAACAGATATGTGGACAAAAATAATGTTGAATGCTACACATGCCATAAGAAAGGACATTTTTCTTGGGAGTGTAGGAGTAACTGTGAGAATCAACAGTCAAACTTTTCTCAAGGGGAGACTAGTGATGGTGCTGAAAATGTTTTGCTTATGGCATACGAAGAAAATTCTGAAATCATGAGTAAATGGTATTTGGATTCTGGTGCCAGCAGCCATATGTGTGGATACAAGAACATGTTTTCTGATTTGGATGAATCTCATGGTGGTGCTATTACATTTGGTGATGCTTCCAAAATTAATGTTGCTGGAAAAGGAACAATTACTTTGAAATTAGANAAACACCTTGAAATCATCTAGATTATTAAAATGATGTCTCAAATTTATGATTGTATCAATTTGATTTCTATATTTTTAAATTTTATTAAAATTAATACTTAAAATTTAATTTACATGACATAATTGGTTCATAAATTTACAAATATTTTGTTGATTTTCTAGGAGAAACAAATCTATAATTTTTGGAACTGTAGTGCTATTTTCTCAATCAATAATATTTTTACATTTTAAATATTTTAAATGTATGATTTTATGATTATTGGAGTTTGAATTTAAGGGAAATTCGTTTATTGCCACATCTTAGGATCACTCTTATTACAAACAAACCTCCACAAAACCATTTACGCCAACCACACGCGTCCAGTTTTACTGCTTCTTCTGAAGAAGGTCTCACTGGTGGAGTACTTAAGCTTCTGTGCCTCTTCTCTAGGAATTTGATACGAGGCGGCGATGACATCAACCGGGAGGCCGCGAATGACGGAGGTACGGCCGCTCAGAGTACTGATCATGGCGATGTGGTTCGTGTTGAATTCCACCCACTCGAGCGCTTGGCTATCTGACGCTTGCTTTACCACCACAAAGTTAAATGGGACTACCAGCACCTGGTTTTCACTTACTTGACCGTCGAACACCGCTTCTCCACGGTTGTTCACCACCTGGGCTCGCCCCTGACCGCGTGTGAAGTAGATTATGCTGTGGGCGTTTACGAACCAGTGCGGCGAGATGATTGCGTTCTGCAAAACGTCGGGAGGAAAAAAAGTGTGTTTAAAATGGGTCGTTTGATTTTCGTATGAATTGATATTTGGTTACCTGCTGTAGAACTCCCCTGGCAGCGCTGAGGCCGAGGAAGCGGAGAATGGGGGAGTGAGGCTGTTGGCGGTGCTGTAACGGCCTGCGCGTGGATTGTAAACGTCGGCGCCTGATGGTCTGTCTATAGTTTCTCTGATTCTGGCGGTGCAAATGGTCTCCTCCAGCCCATTTCCTTGGCTGCTGTAGGGATCGTCCATTCTTCGGCCGTGCTCTTGCTCTCCTCGGAGAGGAGGTGAGAGTACTTCAAGCGATCTCTCGACGATGATCAAGTGACCTCTGTTGTCATTATATCCCTGTAGCTTGCTCGCAGCCTCCTCGTTCACTTGGAAGATTTCCGCCAAAATACGAGTGTCAAAACCCCGGAAAACATTGCCGAATTCATGTTCGCTTCCTTAAGACCCTTGCTGGCCTTGTCCCCTTTCTGGGTTTCCGGCGAGGAAGAAAGACTGCAATTTTTGGTACAAAATTACAGTTTGAATCTGCAGATTTCAATTTGGAGCTGTGAAATAAAAGTTTACCCTTGGGTTTTGATCGAGTTGGTTGGCAAAGTTGAAAGTGTCCTGCAAAGAGACGACAACGAGCTCTTCATCACCATTGTTATAAGCCCAATGAGCAGCGCCTGCCGGAATTGCAATAATATCCCCCTGACTAAAATGCCCAACTTTCTGATGCCTATCTCTGAATCTCTGCCCTTCTCCGCCTCTCTCCTCTGATTCTTGCGGTGATTCGTATGTTTCCGGGCAACCAGCAATCAACAGTCCAAAAATCCCCCGACCCTGAACAATATAAGCAAGAACAGGGGCATTATGGTAAGCAGGCAGCATGAGGCCATTCTTCCGGAGTGTATGGCGATGAATAGAAACTCCGGCGCATTTCAAGTCATCGTTGTTGTGATCCCAGAATTCAGAAACGCCGCCTCCCGGCAATACGAAGGCTTACGAGCTTCGATTCTTTCAATATCACAGCGGCCTTGTTGCCCCTCATACGCTGCAATGGCGACTGGGGACAATATAAGAAAGGGTAACAGAGTGAGAAAACAGAGCTTAAGCTTGTTGGCCATGGTGATCTGAGATATGAAATGTAAATTCGTAGCTGTGGATATTTATAGGCCGGAGGAGGAGAGTGGCGGTGGTACCAGTATGCCATTTGTAGTGTGCATGCGAGAGTGAGCGTCAATGGCTTCCACCTCAACTCAACCAAGCGGAGGATGCGTGGTGATGACAGATTAGAGTTCAAACCACGTAAGACTCTTCCCAATCNTCATTTGCATTCTGGACATATGCATGAATCTTTCTCTCAAATTTGCGAGGGAACCTTGAGGTACATCTTCCAACTCTCGGTGGCCCTGATCCAACCTCCAGGTACCATTAACCGCGCCTGATTCTGCACCTCTTAATCACACGGTTTGTTTCTTACGATGTGAAATAAGTAAGCAACGTTTTGGTATTGGTTGTGTTATCCGAAGCCTTCCCTTCCATCGGGAAAGATATTTGTTCAATTTGGGGAAGCTCTGAGTGTAACTTTTCTTTTTATTGGTTTGCTTGTTGGAAATGTTCTTCTAATGAAGCAATAGCCAATAACGACTTATAAGTTATTTAGTGTAAACGGAATGTATACTAATCCAAGATGCTTGAAATAATGAGAAAAGCATAAGCAACAATCTAAGTTAGAGCTTGAACAAGTGACAAGTAATTTACTGAGACCGGCTGGCCGAGCAGAAGCCTCTTATCCATCGTTGAAATTAACGTATGATTTTTATACTTAAGATCGTGTTATTGAATGTTTAATTTTATCTTTATTTATGATTTTACTATCTAGATTTAAAACATGCAAAATAAAAAATACAATAATTTTCACCCGAAAAATGATATAAACGGGGACACCAAACTATGAAATGCAAGGAAAACCAAATCAAAAGTAACTTAGATTACACCAATAAATCAAACCAAATGATATCTCTAGTTGACGACTTTGATAGGCTTGAATTTTGTAATACCGGCTCTTCTCAATTTTTGCAATAACCGTAGATGAAAACCAAAAAAGTTGTGCACACCTCTAGAGCAAACTTCTCCTTTTATATTATGTACTAACCATAATTAACATATATTTCAAAAGCCAAATACAAAAGCTCATTAATACAAACAAAATAATACACATATTATTAAAATATATATATTAAGATATCATTTAACACCACATAATGACCTTTTTCCAATTGCTCTTTAACTAAGTGGAAACGTCCAAATTTCATAAATGAGCTTATCATAATCAATAACTAAATCAAATCCCCCAACTATGCCATGCCTTGTTGGATAGACTCGTCTTCTGTTCAATGTTCATCATCCGTTAAATTGGCTTGGTATTGTTGAATATACATAATTATGGTATGGCATCACTTTGTGTATTATTGCCATCGCCTTGTACTGTGACTGCTACGAAAGAATTCCCACTAGACGCCAGTATACTAATCCTTACCAATCCAACATTTAATCCCTGTCGTCGAGCCAACATCTCCACACAGTCCACATTTTAGTTTCTGGAGGTAGTTGGTTTGCTGGCCTGCCAACGATGCTATCCTTGGTTCTCCTGCTTCTCTCCCTCACTCAGATCTCGGCTTCTGCCGTTTCAAATTCGTCTTCCTTCTTATTCAATGGGTTCAGATCGGGAAATTTAGACCTTGATGGCGTGGCCCAGATAGAACCACATGGTGCACTCAGGTTGTCCAACGCCTCCAAACTGACCACGGGCCATGCCTTCTATCCAACTCCCTTCATCTTCAAGGATTCCCTTAATTCTTCAGTTGTTTCCTTCTCCACGCATTTTGTGTTCCAAATAATGCCATTAGTCTCGCAACTCTGCGGCCAAGGGTTGGCTTTCGTGATAGCGCCAACCAAGGATATCCCAGGTTATCCCAAAGGCTATCTCGGCCTCTTCAACGATTTCAACAACGGAAAATCGTCTAATCACATTTTTGCAGTTGAGTTGGACACCTTTGCCAACTCCGAATTCAACGAAACCGATGGAAATCATGTCGGCATCGATATCAACAGTGTTTTCTCCGTGATGGCGAGGCCTGCTGGATACAAGGATTCTCACACAGGGGATTTTGTGAACTTGGGACTCAACTCTTCTAGCCTGCCAAGACAAGCATGGGTTGATTACAATGGGAACTCTCAAACAATTGAGGTCGCTTTAGCTCCCATAGACAAACAAAAACCAACAGTTCCTCTCCTTTCTCTGAGGTATGATCTTTCCACCGTTATAAATCAGAATATGTACGTGGGCTTCTCGACCGCTGCTTTTGTAACATCCCATTATATATTGGAATGGAGTTTCGCGATCAATAGTGAAGCGCCGGGACTGGATCTATCTAAACTTCCCAGGGTGGGGCCTGAGAAACCATCGAAGTTCTTGGAATTTGGTTTGCCTGGGATTCTATTTATTTCATTGCTTCTGTTATCCTCGGGCTTAGCTTGTTATCTCAGGAGGAAGTGGAAGTATTCTGAGGTCATTGAGGGTTGGGAACTTGACTACATATCCCACAGATTCAAATACAAGGATTTATACTCAGCCACCAAAGGGTTTACAGACACACAAGTACTAGGAATAGGAGGATTTGGAAAGGTTTACAAAGGCTTAGTACATCGTACGAAGACCGAGGTTGCCGTGAAGAGAATTTCACACGATTCAAGACAAGGAATTAAAGAATTCGTGGCGGAAATTGTCAGCATCGGGCGGCTCCGCCACCGGAATCTTGTGCCTCTTCTAGGATATTGCCGGCGGCAGGGTGAACTTCTCTTGGTATACGAATACATGACCAATGGAAGTTTGGACGCCTACCTTCATGGCCATTCTAAGTCTAGCATGGATTGGTCCCAAAGATTCCACATCATAAAGGGAGTAGCATGTGGACTTCTTTACCTTCACGAAGAATGGGAACAAGTAGTGATTCACAGAGACATAAAACCGAGTAACGTACTCTTGGACGGGAAGTGGAACGCTAAATTAGGTGATTTTGGCCTCGCCAGGTTGCACGATCATGGTTGCGACCCATCCACGACAAGAATTGTCGGTACTCTAGGATATCTTGCCCCGGAGCACACGAAAACCGGAAAGGCAACTAAGAGCAGCGACGTGTATGGTTTCGGCGCCCTCTTACTCGAAGTTGCTTCTGGTAGGCGGCCGATAGAACCCAATGTTGCACTTGTGGACTGGGTGCTTTCTCTATGGAGTAAGAATGAAATTCTGAGTGCCGTTGATCCAGATTTAGAGGGTGATTTTTCCAAAGAGGAAGTAGAATTGGTATTGAAACTTGGCTTGTTATGCTCTCACATTCGCCCTGAGATTCGGCCAACCATGAGAGACATCGTGACGTATTTGGAGGATCCATCGTCGTTTCCGGAACTTGAGCGTTTTGGGCCAAAGGATTTTTGGTATTACGAAGGATTCGACGATATTCGCTCCTTGTTACTGTCTTCATCATCCGCCGGTCCCTCCGGCGCCTTCTCCATATCAAGTTCCCTTATCGCCACCGGCCGATGAATGGTGTATTCACCGCTTGTGTTTAGTACCGTATGGTGTTGTTTGTTGCAAATCTCTGGGCTTCAGTTATATTCCATATACGACTGACTAATTTGTTGATGTCTAATTGTGCTTTCCTTCTGTTAAAAAATGGGCAAAATCAGGTTTCAGAATTATTAATCATTACTTGGAGCGCATANTGTTGAATATACATAATTATGGTATGGCATCACTTTGTGTATTATTGCCATCGCCTTGTACTGTGACTGCTACGAAAGAATTCCCACTAGACGCCAGTATACTAATCCTTACCAATCCAACATTTAATCCCTGTCGTCGAGCCAACATCTCCACACAGTCCACATTTTAGTTTCTGGAGGTAGTTGGTTTGCTGGCCTGCCAACGATGCTATCCTTGGTTCTCCTGCTTCTCTCCCTCACTCAGATCTCGGCTTCTGCCGTTTCAAATTCGTCTTCCTTCTTATTCAATGGGTTCAGATCGGGAAATTTAGACCTTGATGGCGTGGCCCAGATAGAACCACATGGTGCACTCAGGTTGTCCAACGCCTCCAAACTGACCACGGGCCATGCCTTCTATCCAACTCCCTTCATCTTCAAGGATTCCCTTAATTCTTCAGTTGTTTCCTTCTCCACGCATTTTGTGTTCCAAATAATGCCATTAGTCTCGCAACTCTGCGGCCAAGGGTTGGCTTTCGTGATAGCGCCAACCAAGGATATCCCAGGTTATCCCAAAGGCTATCTCGGCCTCTTCAACGATTTCAACAACGGAAAATCGTCTAATCACATTTTTGCAGTTGAGTTGGACACCTTTGCCAACTCCGAATTCAACGAAACCGATGGAAATCATGTCGGCATCGATATCAACAGTGTTTTCTCCGTGATGGCGAGGCCTGCTGGATACAAGGATTCTCACACAGGGGATTTTGTGAACTTGGGACTCAACTCTTCTAGCCTGCCAAGACAAGCATGGGTTGATTACAATGGGAACTCTCAAACAATTGAGGTCGCTTTAGCTCCCATAGACAAACAAAAACCAACAGTTCCTCTCCTTTCTCTGAGGTATGATCTTTCCACCGTTATAAATCAGAATATGTACGTGGGCTTCTCGACCGCTGCTTTTGTAACATCCCATTATATATTGGAATGGAGTTTCGCGATCAATAGTGAAGCGCCGGGACTGGATCTATCTAAACTTCCCAGGGTGGGGCCTGAGAAACCATCGAAGTTCTTGGAATTTGGTTTGCCTGGGATTCTATTTATTTCATTGCTTCTGTTATCCTCGGGCTTAGCTTGTTATCTCAGGAGGAAGTGGAAGTATTCTGAGGTCATTGAGGGTTGGGAACTTGACTACATATCCCACAGATTCAAATACAAGGATTTATACTCAGCCACCAAAGGGTTTACAGACACACAAGTACTAGGAATAGGAGGATTTGGAAAGGTTTACAAAGGCTTAGTACATCGTACGAAGACCGAGGTTGCCGTGAAGAGAATTTCACACGATTCAAGACAAGGAATTAAAGAATTCGTGGCGGAAATTGTCAGCATCGGGCGGCTCCGCCACCGGAATCTTGTGCCTCTTCTAGGATATTGCCGGCGGCAGGGTGAACTTCTCTTGGTATACGAATACATGACCAATGGAAGTTTGGACGCCTACCTTCATGGCCATTCTAAGTCTAGGATGGATTGGTCCCAAAGATTCCACATCATAAAGGGAGTAGCATCTGGACTTCTTTACCTTCACGAAGAATGGGAACAAGTAGTGATTCACAGAGACATAAAACCGAGTAACGTACTCTTGGACGGGAAGTGGAACGCTAAATTAGGTGATTTTGGCCTCGCCAGGTTGCACGATCATGGTTGCGACCCATCCACGACAAGAATTGTCGGTACTCTAGGATATCTTGCCCCGGAGCACACGAAAACCGGAAAGGCAACTAAGAGCAGCGACGTGTATGGTTTCGGCGCCCTCTTACTCGAAGTTGCTTCTGGTAGGCGGCCGATAGAACCCAATGTTGCACTTGTGGACTGGGTGCTTTCTCTATGGAGTAAGAATGAAATTCTGAGTGCCGTTGATCCAGATTTAGAGGGTGATTTTTCCAAAGAGGAAGTAGAATTGGTATTGAAACTTGGCTTGTTATGCTCTCACATTCGCCCTGAGATTCGGCCAACCATTAGAGACATCGTGACGTATTTGGAGGATCCATCGTCGTTTCCGGAACTTGAGCGTTTTGGGCCAAAGGATTTTTGGTATTACGAAGGATTCGACGATATTCGCTCCTCGTTACTGTCTTCATCATCCGCCGGTCCCTCTGGCGCCTTCTCCATATCAAGTTCCATTATCGCCACCGGCCGATGAATGGTGTATTCACCGCTTGTGTTTAGTACCGTATGGTGTTGTTT
Organism: Utricularia reniformis; assembly: GCA_009725065.1. Taxonomy (NCBI): domain Eukaryota; kingdom Viridiplantae; phylum Streptophyta; class Magnoliopsida; order Lamiales; family Lentibulariaceae; genus Utricularia; species Utricularia reniformis. The sequence continues at coordinate 13,030 of RWGZ01001690.1, read as the reverse complement.
GTTGCAATCTCTGGGCTTCAGTCATATTCCATATACGACTGACTAATTTGTTGATGTCTAATTGTGCTTTCCTTCTGTTAAAAAATGGGCAAAATCAGGTTTCAGAATTATTAATCATTACTTGGAGCGCATAAAATCTGTTACTTATAAAAAACCAGATGCACTGAAATCTCTGTTCCAGAATTGTTGTTGGGAAAATTCCTCATTCCCTAAGAAAAAAGAATTTTCGTTATTCGAGATATAATCGAATTAATGTGATAAGAATCAAATGTAAATAAAGAACTGTAAAAAACACAAGATTTATCGTAGAAATCCAAAATCGAGAAAAACATCGGCAGTAAACTCACTATCATAAGAATAATATGATTGATTATAATTGTCTTCATAATGTCTCTATTTATAGAGTCTAAACTATGATCTAATTTAGGAAATATTCTACCGAATATTCTACAATATTCTATTTTCATATATTTGACCACATCTTCAATATATATATTTAAACAAATATATATATTCTTTCATATATATCACCAGAATATATTTTCATATTTTCTTCTATATATATAATTAATAAAATATATATTCTTCCACATATATAGCCAACAATATATTTTTCAATATCTTCTTTCATATATACAATTAATAAAATATATTTTAATATCTTATTTCATATATTTAATAAGTCAATTAATGAAAGATATTTTCATTCAATAGTCTTGCATTCCAATACAATTCTAACATGACCAGTTAGGTTTCCAGTGTACATCTTCCATGCCTATCAAGTCCTTCTAGTATGTCCGACCTACATTCCTAACAATTGTTTGCCTGACCGTTGAAACCGCGACGCTTTTCTCTCCTTACTGCGTCATTATTCAGAATCTTGATTTGTTTTCTTGGTAAAATTCTATTTCATTAACTGTTCTGGTTAGCTCAAATTTTCAAGAACATCATCGAATATATAAATGAGTCTTTATTCGGATGTATTCCCTTCTTGTTTTGCACGATGATCCAATAATGTAAAGCGGATCGGCTTTATTTAAGAACATTGTGGAATCTAGAGACTACCTTTACATAGAAACTTGTGAGGATGAATCATGCAGATTATGAATTGGGGCAAGATCGGAAGAATGACGTTAAAACAGACGATGGAGAAAACAGGGAGACTGAAATCACTCTTCCCTCTAGAGTTCCTTCATCTGATGTGTTGGGTTCCCAGCATTCTTGGCCACAAAGTTATAGGTGGATATTACGTGTTGTTGCACTTTGTCGTGCTTCATGTTATTATTTTTTTTATGTTCGCATGCTCCAGGCGATCAATGGATATGTATACGAGTTTGACAACTCCCACAATGAGTTTCTTGAGGAGCAATTCTTTGGTGGCTTCAGGAGACGAGAAATCACCGTCTTCAGCCAGCGGATATTCTCAGTTCGAGCCTCTGATATCCTCTTACAGCTTAGGGAGTGAAGAAGTTCCAATCTCAACCGTCGCTGTGAAGTTGTCATGTGCTTCAGATTGGAGAACTTCTCTTAGTGAACTTCCACCTCTACAGCAATGTTCGTACACTCAATCCGTTCTCAATGGTACAGCTAACCTCCACAAAGATGTTCTAATGAAAAATCTAGGCATCTTTGAACTGCTGCATGTTTCATTTAGCTTTTTTTGTTCTTCGGTTTGTAAATTCTTGAGACTGAATGTTTCGTGGAAAAAGTATTTAAAGAATCATCTTTTAATTGCAGCTGTAAATGTTCTTTGTGGCATAGGAATACTTTCTACCCCTTACGCTCTGAAAGAAGGAGGATGGCTTAGTCTCATGCTTCTTTTTATCTTTGGAATCATTACCTGTTACACAGGAATCTTGCTTAAGAGATGCTTGGAAAGCTCCTCTGAGCTTCAAACATATCCTGATATCGGAAATGCTGCTTTTGGAGCTTGTGGACGAATATGCATTGCTGTAAGTGCATTGCGGGCATAGTTTAGCTATTGCATATACACTTACCAGTACTGATATTACTATTGTTTTGCAGGCAATTCTGTATTTAGAGCTCTATGTGCGTATGCTTCTAGTTCATATCCTGATTTTATGTGTGTTGTGCTTTCCCCTGCTTTAAGAAGCTAACCATATTATTCTTGGCTTTAGTCCTCTTGTGTGGAGTACTTGATCATGATGACGGATGCATTATCCGCTTATGTACCAAATGCGCAGATTGATGTTGCTGGAGTTCATCTTTACTCATATCAAATTTGCGCCATTACTTCCACTTTGGTTATCCTTCCAACTGTTTGGCTTAGAAATCTTAGTTTGCTTTCTTACATATCAGGTCAAAATTTGAGCTTGCCTGTGTAGCTTATTTGTACAAGTAGCTTTAAAATTTGAACTGAGATTAGTTTTTTTCATATGAGAACAGTTGGTGGAGTGGTGACTTTGGTCTTTATAGTTTCCTGTTTGGTATATGTTGGTGTGGCTTCAGACATCGGATATCATCCAAGTGGAAATTTTTTTAACCTCACGAAACTGCCGATAGCAATTGGAATTTACAGCTTTTGCTATGGTAGTCATTCAGTCTTCCCAAACATATACTCCTCAATGAGAGAGCCTTCACAATTTCCTTCTGTTCTTGTCATCAGGTAACAGTTTGCAATTGTGTTATATCACCTCGTGGTCATTTCTTTAACATTTGACTCATTGCAGCTTTCTGGTTTCCAGTTTGCTATACGCTGGAGTAGCTGTATGGGGTTTTCTGATGTTTGGTGATGCCACAGATTCTCAGTTCACAAAGAATATGCCGGCAAACTTGGTGGCTTCCAATGTTGCCGGATGGTCTGTGGTCAGTAAGAAAGTTCATTTTTTGTAATGGAACAATAAAGAATATTGATTGACTAATGGAGTCTCAGGTTTTAGCTCCTGTGACAAAGTATGGGCTATCAATGACCCCTGTGGCGTTGGCCATTGAAGAACTTTTTCCAGCGGCACAGATTCGTTCTCACAGCCTTCCAATCATTATACGAACAATGCTGACGGTTTCAACACTTGTTGTGGCACTGACTGTTCCTTACTTCGGTATGAATATCATATTCCATTATGTTCACTGACATGTATGCTATCAATCGGTTTGAACTGCAGGCTCGATGATGGCCCTAATCGGATCATTCCTTGAAATGCTAGTGGTGAGCAAATATTTCAGTAAACAAGATGCTATTATTTTGATGTAGCCCTTATTCTTACTTAAAACAGTGTGTCATACTACCTTGTGCTTGCTACATGAGGCTGCAACAAGGAAAACTAACAAAGCTTCAGGTACACTCTAGAAGCTCCTGCACTGTTGCTTGCCAGATTCCCTACTTAGTTTCCCTGTTTCCCAGATGGCAACTTGTTGTGTGATTATCACGGTGGGGATTGTCTGTGCCATCAGCGGAACTTGCTCAGCCGTCTCAAGCATGATGCGCTAGCTAGTCTCAAACAAATATACCTAGCCATAGGCAGGAGCTGGGACAGATTCTTTAGTAAACATTTGGGCCGGCGTACGCGCCATTATGTTTTTATTACTAAGTAAACATTTATTATTATTATATTGCAATTTGCAATTTGCAATTCTGTGTTGAATTGGGCTTTGGATCCTAAATGGGCTGCCCGGCCATCCTAATGGCTTCACTATTGTTGTCTTGGTCGTGTATAGTATAATCAAATCTGCCTCACCACATCTGCTCATTTCCATCCGGGATCAAAACTCATACCTTCTTACATTTCTCAGACGTGGGGCAATGGCGGTTCGTGCGATGAATGCCGTTTCCTTCGTTCGGTGCTGCGCAGCGTTGCCGCCACTTGCCTCCGTCAGATTTTGTGTCAGCCGGCATGATTATCTTCACTTCAACAACTCCTCTTGCTTACCAATTCGCTGGCGACTTCACCTGCGGCTCATGTCTTTTGGGACGCCCAGTCTATTGGACACGGTCGTAAAAGAGCTTGAGTTACTGCACAATCGTGGCCGCGTTCGCGCCTCAAACAAGTATGAAATCATGTCGCTTCAACTTTATTGCATATTGATCCAGAGATGATTAATCCAAATAATAGTAGCGACTTTTGTGTTGAAAGGGAAAGTAAGAACTTCTATGTTCGCATTTATGCATGTTCTGATAAGCATAAGCAACCTTTTGATGCTTTAGTCGACTCCATCGTATTGTAATATAATTAGTTTTTTTTACTATCACCTTTACGATAATCTAAGCATGGCGTGGGCATTTACTCTACTTATTTTGAGCGGCTTCGCAGATTAGAAGCAAAAAGCAGTGAGAGTTTGCTTCAGAATGAGTCTGGCAAGCAAGCACTGCAGAAAGGTCTGCTCCTGGAATTCAGGAAAGATGCACAGAGGGTATTGCTCGCTGTTGTTCAGAAACCAGATGGGAAAAAAAACTGGATGGTCTCTGATCAGGTTTTAAAAGACTACCCAGTGCCACGAATAAATTTCCAATTTTTTTGATATAGAAATTTGGTTGTTATCATACGCCCAACCCAAACTTAGCTCACCTTTTTTGTTGTTATTTCGTAATCTATGTTATGAAATGCAGAATGGTGTCATGACATCTATTAAGCCTCAACAAGTTACTTTCATTGTTCCTGGTATCGAGCACTTTAATCACACAGAAATATCACAGTTTTTCCACAAAGCGCAAGATAATTTGGTGAGCCATGATTAATTTTCTTGTTCCGAAAACCCCTTCTATGTTTTCTGCTTCTCGAAGATTGTGTTTTTCTTTTAGGACCCTGCATTGCTGGAGTTTGCATGGATAGAACTGCTTGAAAATAATAAAACGACAACAGTGGAGGGGCTTGCTGAGGTACTTATTTTCTGTGGTCATTTGCTTCTGGAAGGCTTCTTTATAATCCTGATCAATACTAGCAGATGGTATATGGTACTTCAGAGCCACTTGAGAGCTATTCAGCTCATTTATTGCTTTCAAGGGATGACATATACTTTACTACTCTCGAGACTAGGGGCTCATATTCTATTTATGGGCCCAGGCCTGCAGTTCAGGTTCGTAATATCTTCTTCAAACATATGGACTATGGTGGGCGATAATGAAATTTTTGTATGATCTGTTGTTTCCATGGATGAATTTTCAAAAGGAGTGATGGATTTAATATGTTCCAGGTTGAAGAACTCAGGCAAAGGAAAACTATCATGGAGAATGCTGAAAAGGAACATGAGGAGTTTATTAATTTGCTAAAGTCTGCAAGGAATATGCCTGGAAATGCAAAGCCACCAAAATCAGCTTGGACATGTGAAAATAGAATTCGAATGAAAATTGAAGCTATTCAAGCATATGCAATTGAAAATTGTTGGAATGAAGATCAAAGAAAAACTGTCGGAATGGTATGTTGATATGTCAGGTTGTGTGCCAGTTATATTTTCCATAGCTAAAGGCAATGCTGGGTGCTGTGCCTTCTTTTTTATAGTTTTGACGCAAATACTTTTTCCCTGCCTATGTTGCTCTAAAAACCCAGTAGTGAACCGAGTACCTACTTTACATGACCAGATTCTGAATGCAATGGGGATGGCTAAAACATTTTCAGCGGCAGCAAATCTCCTCATAGATATTGGGTATTTTCCAGTGCATGTAAATCTTGATTTGTTGAAGTTGAACATACGTACTGATCATTCAGAAGAGATTCTTGCAGCTGCTAACACTATTTTGTCTGAGGTAGCTGACATTGATGAGGTATGCTTATTTAAATCCCTCATGTGGAAAATAGCGCTTTTCAAAAATAATGTACCTTGTGCTTCTAAATACCTCAGCATTTTCTCCATAGTATGATGCTGTAAAATATACCTTGTATATAAATTTCTAATAATAGATGGCACCTAATAGCATATTACCATAGTGCTTCTTCCTATTTTGGAGGCATTAACTCCTCGTTTAGCATCAGCGCCATCTTTTTCATTCTGGTTCATTGTGTACCATTTGAACTAAGAAAATTCTAGAATTAATGGGGGTATTGTGGTGAAACATTAGTAGATACAAATCTCTTTTATACTCTTGTTTAGTAGGGGATATTTTTCCTTTCTTTCAGGTCCATCGAAATGACCTTACTCACATGAAAGTTTATGCTATTGATGTTGACGAAGCTGATGAGGTATGCTTTTGTTAGATGGAATTGATTATTTCTTCGGTATGACTTGATTCCATCAGAAATTGAAATTTAGAAGGCCCATGCAGCTTGATGATGCACTAAGTGCAACAAGGCTTCAGGATAGCCGTATAAGGGTATGGATCCACGTTGCAGATCCCACTAGATTGATTCATCCGGGGAGTATAATAGACAGGTAAAAATTTTGATTATTACACTGCTCAAGTTCTTTCAGTGCAATTTTTAAATATATTTTTTTATTGCTCAGAGAAGCACTGAAGAGGGGAACTTCTGTATTTTTACCAACTGCTACCTATCCCATGTTTCCCGAGAAATTGGCCATGGATATCATGAGTTTGAAACAAGGGGAACTTTGCAAAGCTGTTACAGTTTCTGTCGTGCTGCGTTCAGATGGCAGGTGTGTGGCAAATCTACCTTAATGAAAATGCTAGTTCTCACTATATTTTTATGACCAGATGACCTCTTTGCAAAGTTCTGCAGTAGTATTTTGAATTCTTTGTTTCTTCAGCATTGCAGAGTACAATGTGGAGAACTCTATAATAAAACCAACCTATATGCTAACTTACGAGAGTGCAACTGAACTTCTTCATCTGAACCTGGAAGAAGAGACTGAATTAAGGCTTCTGTCAGAGGCTGCCACACTAAGGTTCATGTGGCGGCAAAGCCAGGTAATGAACTAGTGTAATATCATCAGAATTATAATTACCAATTTATTATGTAAAACAATCTGTGTAGGGTGCGATAGACACATCTACAATAGAAACAAGGATTAAAGTGGCCAATCCAGATGATCCAGAGCCTTTGATCAGGCTTTATGCTGAAAATCAGGCTGATCCTGCAATGAGACTTGTGTCTGAGATGATGATTCTTTGTGGCGAAGTCATTGCCACTTTTGGTTCCTTGAATAAAATTCCTTTGCCATACCGGGGGCAGCCCCAGTCAAACATCGATCTATCTGCTTTTATACATCTTCCTGAGGGCCCTATCAGGAGTTCTGCTATAGTAAAGACCTTGCGTGCTGCTGAAATGGATTTTAGAAAGCCCATACGTCATGGAGTCCTGGGGCTTCCTGGATATGTGCAATTTACATCACCGATACGGAGATACATGGATCTCTTGGCTCACTATCAGGTCCTTGTTTGTTATACATGACATATGAATTCATTTCAATGATTTTAACAGCTAGGAGATAAATTGGACATGCTAAAACTAGGTAACTTAGAATGAACAACAATTGGCACTGAAAAACCTCCAGGATATGAGTCCATTCGGTAATTTATTTAGTTATGGGTGTATTGGTCTCTCTGATTTCTTGGAACTCGAGTTTTATGTTTGAAGGTGTCCTAAGCCTTTTTAAAGCTAATCCGTCGTACATTCTTTATACGCTAACCTGATAAAGGTGATCCTTGCAGGTAAAAGCTTTTCTTAGGGGAGATGCTCCTCCCTTCTCAGCAGGAGAGATGGAAGGGATGTCATCTATGGTTAACATGAATACCAGGGTGGCAAAGAGGATCAGCTCAAACAGTCTCAGATACTGGATAATAGAATATTTGAGACGTCAACCAAAAGAAAGGAAATTCCCTGCATTGGTACTACGTTTCATCAAAGATAGAGTTGCCACAGTCCTTTTGACAGAGGTAATGAATGCTGAAACTAGTGAGATGGGAGACCTTGCTGTGAAGTAGAATGTAAGTAAAAGTGGGTGACTTTATTTGTAGGTTGGGTTTCAAGCGTCTACGTGGGTGTCCATTGGTGTACAGGTTGGTGATGAAGTGAAAGTGAAGGTGGAAGATGCGCAGCCGCGAGATGATGTTATAAGTTTTAAGGAGGCTATTTAGGAACATGGGGAGTTTTCTTGTCTGAGAATTGATATTGTTGGACTCGGACAGCAGCAGCTCAAGTTAGGAGGGGAGTTATGGCAGCCAGATGTTGAAAAGAACACCGCCCAGCTCAGCTTTGAAGATATCAAAATTGGTAATGAAGATAATTATACCAACTGGACTGACTGCACGGGAGGCAAGTTGGGCCAAATCGCAATTAATTCACTATTCTGAGCGGCTAATCTACTGTATTTCTTTGTAAATAAAACTAAAAGAAAAGTAATGCCCATGATAGTAAATAATATCTCAAAATAAAAAATTTTAAGACAGACCAAATGTGTTTTTAGGAACTAAACAACAATAAAATTTTGAAAATTGTTGGGTTGCTTCTATTTGTAATAGTTTTCGGACGGGGTTCAGGATGTTTTGTGACCGTTTTTTATTGTTTTGTGGTTGAATCAGATCTGCAGGGTGATTGGTGATTTTGAGTATATAAGTGTTTTAAATAAATAAGATTGTTAGAGCAAGTGTTCAGGAGATTTTTGCTGGTCATAGCTGTCAGATCATTTGAAATTTATAAATGAGAAAATGGTATAAGTAGTCCTAATTTACTAGCCGTAAAGTCATTAATATCGTTCGCATGGTATTATATAACTATTTATTGGAAATCGAATCCCCTACCCCGCTTATCAACCTTAATATAAGTTACTTTTTATTTTTAAATGATAAAATTTAATTAGATATCAATTATTTCACTCCAATATCTTTAAAGTTTAGATTGTCAGTGCTATAATTGAGTTTTTATAATTTCAGTGTTATTAAAATCAGTGTTTTAATTTCTCGCGAAATTTCATCTGAGATGATCGAAATTTCGTTTCCACCGGTGTTCATCGAGATGGCCGAAATTCTGATATATTGCCGGTATATCGACGGTATACCGGTGTACCGGCCAAGACCGGTAAGCCGGTATTCAAACATTTATTAAAATGTTAAAGAGACTGAGACGATTAGCTGAAAAATTTTCCTAGCTAACTGGAGGAGAGGATTAGCTGACTTTACTAATGACCAAAATATTGGATCAGGATTTATTAACCTACAGGTGATACTTTTAGATGGGTTCGTATGACCGACTCGAACCTAAAAAGATCGGTGCATGACTAACCTTTTTTGTTAGGATTGGTATGTTGAGACCTAACTTTACAATTACGTTTAGGGTTAGTTTTAGTATTCGTAATATGTAAACTCATAGGTCTTGTGATGGTTTGATCTCAATATTCACTTTACGGGTTTAGGATCAAGATCAAAGCTAAATCCTGTAAAAATATATTTACTATTTTTAAAATTTAGTTATACATACAAATATTTATTATTTTCAATTAAATCTAATTGTACATAGATTATTTATAAGTATTATTACACTTCATATTTTATTTCTGATTTTTTAAATGTAATCGAAACAAATATTTTTCAATCATAAACTTTTATATTAAACATTTGAGTAAATTATAATAAAAACAAAAATAATCATTCAATATATTTTTAAATGATCATTTAATTATTTTTATAAATTATATATTTAGCAAAATATTATTATTTTTATTAACATTTTGATATAAAAATATATTGACCTAAAGACGGGATCAAGACATAACCAAAACTGAATCGAAAACTTGGTCTTTGATCCCGAATCGATCTCCTTATAAAGATCTAAAGACATGATCAATAAGACTATATATAAATTCGAAGACCGAAAAAAACCAATCTGAAGAGTGTTGTATTAACCAGATTCAAGGATCTCTAGTCTCCTTTGGATACGTGGTACATTAATTTAAACTAATATTATTAGGTGGGTTGATAATGGTTATGACAAAATTCATATCGATTATAAATTAAATACTAGTATTATTATTATTAATTTATATACCATACCAAATAATACTAAAAATATTGTTATTTCTCATCTTTGTATTAAGTATTGGCTCAAAAATATGATTCATGTATTGGAAATATTTATCTAAATAGCATATGAATCTGTCACAATGGAAAGCAAATGTCATTTTCTAAGATAATTCCCTTTATAACTAGATGTTACTGCCTTTAGCTGCTTAAACATGTCTCTTTACCATTGTGTTACTTGGTTCATTAATGCGTTTTTTCTTGTTCATGTGGGTGGGGAGTGATCAAGAATTAAGAAACAATTATTTTGATGATACTAGAGATATTTAATATAATTGATATGTAGTCTATACTATTTTATGACGATTAATATATAATGTTTGTTCTATGAATTCAATTTGATGATGTTAAAATAAAAATTATCGTTTTGGCTTATACATTAGATGGTGAACCCGACCATCATTATCAAATAAATAATCAATAAGGAAGTATGAATTATTGAAACACATTCTAGTTATATTAATGTATAAAAAGAATGCTGGAGGAAAACAAAGTAGGTGATGGGGTTAATTGGGCTTGTTACCCAAATAATCAAATGTAGTTGGCCCAAAAGATTACCAGAAAAATATATGTAAACAAGACTAGACGCTGAGTGAATCTCATCAAATATTACAATTAACTCTAATATTTTTAATCAAGCCGAATTGCAAAAAAAAATATAATATGTTCATACTTCATACAACCAATTGCTAAAAGATCAAAACTTCAAATATTAAATTAGTTGCTATAACACTTCCCATTTTTATTCTCAAGAATAAAAATATATCCTTCAAAAGAAAATAATCATGTTAGATTTATGAAAATCTTCCTAATTCCGTATTTATACAAAATTATTTCTATTTGTTTATACATTCCCATAAACACAACAAATATTTCGTATTTATCTGAATATCTCATTTATGAGATTCTCACAAAACCTCCCTCTTCATATTCAAGTCATTATTCAAATTATATTTTTCTTTGATCACCATCAAAACATTCATCCAATCAAATTTTAAGTTTAATATCAGTTGTATTAGTCTTCTGTGTTGGATGATGTTGTGATGACCCATCAAGCTCTTATCCATCCAGAACAAATTGAAGACCTGATTCTTGATCCGGATGAAATATGATGCACCATCTGTTTCTATGTTACATGTTCTTTGCTGGAGAAAGCGTATTAACTTCTTAAACTGGAAATATAAAACAGTCTGACCTTGTCATACTCATGCTATCTTCTCTGTCTCGTTTTGTTTTATGATGCACTTATTCTATCTGTTTTCAGCATATGTGAGTTGGGTTCACATAACATTTAAGCTCTGTTCTGTGACTTTGTGTTTACGTTGAAATGCAATTCCTTTTTCTGTTCTGTTTTTACTCGAGTTCATCTTTCTTTTGATCATCAAAATCTGATGTTCTTATTCAATGCTGTGTTCTTGCTCGCTGCTGCTATACTGAAAAAGGCTATGCATTGAATACTCAAGTTTCATACAAACCATACATCATAACCATAAAATAACAACCAAATCATAAATTTATAACCACAACATATCTTCAGTTCCACCATCAAGCTTCAGAAGCTCCTCTGCTTTTGCTCAATATCCATCAGAATACAGAGACTCTGCTGCTCCTACTCAAAATCCATCATACTGAATCTCCTTATTCTGAACTCTAGTTCAAACTAAATAAAGTCTTCTTATTTGGATTCATTGTTATTTAGATGTAAACAAAGTGATTATAATTCTGATTGCTTCGGAAATATCCTCTCATGCTCGGGATCATCGGTTCGGGTCACGGCATTGTATGTTTCAGATTTTATTATTCTAACACCTATTTATGGAATCCATCTACAAGTTTATGACTCAACCTCTTATTCATTGGGATTCAATCCTTCAATTTCAGGGTTTGGTAACGATGAGAATAACATGTATTATAAAGTTGTGTTCATTGAAAAAAACTCGGCTAACAAAAGTATTCAAGTTTACAGTTCAAAGCACGCTTCTTGGAAGAAAATGATCTAGCCAATATATGTGGGTCCATCTATGTAGGCAATATTTGTTGTGTTGTAATTATTTTTGAATTTCCCAAATACCAAGAATATCAACACCTTATCTTTTACTTTCACCTTTGTCCAAATGAGAATAAATGTGTCTTTGATTTATTAGAAATGTGACTAATCATGCCATAGATATGCATGTTTATTTGTTGTGTTGCAATTATTTTCGAATCTCTCAAATACCAAGAATATCAACATCTTATCTTTTACTTTCACTTTTGTCCAAATGTAAATAAATGTGTCTTGGATTTATGTTTATAAAAGGTGTTAGTAACAAAATAATTTACAACATTTCTCTACAATTTCTTCATAAATTTTCTTGCAAAGAAAAATGTCAGACAATCTTCCTCCTTTTATACCGTTTGACCCTAGTTCCACTGGAGACAAAATAATCCCAGTTGTAACCGAAATTTTACGTGTTTCCGAAGATGTAAGTAATGCATTGTTAGATTGCTTAGAGGATACTGACTCATCAATTGAAGAAGAGACACAATCCCGTCAGCGGCGTCGACAACGTCGTTACATTGAACGTGGTCGAGAAGCTGGAAATATGCGGCTTATTGCCGATTATTTCTGTGATCGCCCAACTTACACATCAGAGCTTTTTTGTCGACGATTTCGAATGAGAAGACATGTATTCGAGTGGATCATGACGGCTATGGTCTCACATGATCCCTACTTTCAATTGTCTCAAGACGCCGCACATCATTGACGACTCATCAAAAATATACCGCGGCCATTAGAATGTTAGCTTATGGTGGTTCAGCACACCAAGTCGATGAGTATGTTCGAATCGGTGAAAATACATCAATAGTTTGCTTGCGCGCTTTTGTTAAGGGTTTACGTGAAGTGTTTGGCGAATATTATTTGCGTCGACCTACGTCGCATGATTTGCAATGATTGCTGCAATGGACTGACATGTGTGGCTTTCCGGGTATGCTTGGAAGTATAGATTGCATGCATTGGGAGTGGAAGAATTGTCTAAATGCTTGAAATGGTCAATTTCAAAGAGGAGATCATACAAAACCGACTATAATGCTTGAAGCAGTTGCATCTTAGGACACTTGGATATG
>RWGZ01001689.1:25236-35566 GCA_009725065.1 Utricularia reniformis | reverse complement strand
AGGTGTTAAAACTGCTATTTCTCATGGTCTATGGCTCAATATCCCTGATTATGATGCACCTACTCAGCTGGTTAAGCCAAGGGAGAGGAATACAAGGCAAAAACCATTGAATTTATGATACTATAAAGAGTGTTTTTTCTTATTGCTTTTTTATGTAGGTATGTGGATGCTGTTATGACAATTCCCAAGGGTTCCTTATTCCCGTTGTGTGCGATGAATTACGCGTTCAACCGGGAACTCATTGGACCTGCAATGTACTTCGGTCTCATGGGTGAAGGTCAACCGATAAGTCGATATGATGATATGTGGGCTGGTTGGTGTACCAAGGTACTCTTTATAAAAATTCATGATTCAATAAAGTAGGAGAATGTCGTGTAACATATTCTATAAGACAAGTGAATCATATTGAAAAGATTAGGTCAAACTAAATACTCATGATATCACAGTCTTTATAAACAAGAATTATTTGAGTTCCACAACCGATATAGGACAATATTTCAACACCCCCTCAAGGTGAAATGACTTTGGTCCGGTTCAAACTTCCTTCAATATGCTCGGTAGAGCTCGAATCATAGACGATCTATTTTTGTCACCTATGCCGATGCGCTTTTCTACCAGAAATTTTTATATTTAAACCGGTACGGAACTAACCCTAAACCCACAATGGAGCTCCGATATTATGTAAAAATTTAGGATTCAACAGGTCGGAATAGTGTCGAAGTATTTTATTTCATAAGAGAAGTGAATCACAATATAAAATTTATACTAAGCTAATTACTTATAATATCATATCATTTATGAACTATAATTATTTTTGTTCCACGAGACAATATTTAAACACTCTTATTTGTAACAATACCTTGGTCTGAAACAGCTGATGAAACATTCAATTTACAGGTGATATGCGACCACTTGAATCTGGGAGTTAAAAATGGTCTCCCTTACATATGGCATAACAAAGCAAGCAATCCATTTTCAAATCTGAAGAAAGAGTACACTGGTATTTTCTGGCAGGAGGAAGCTATACCTTTCTTCATGAATGTCGTGTTCCCTAAAGAATGCGACACCGCTCAGAAGTGTTACGTTGAACTCGCAAAACAAGTGAAGAACAAACTTTCATTAGTTGATCCTTATTTTACTAAGTTAGCTGATGCCATGGTCACTTGGATTGAAGCTTGGGATGAGTTCAACTCTCCTGCTGCTTCTCCTCATAAAAAGATTAACGTTTAATAATTATGATGATTCAGTGAAGCATGATGGTTGTGATATGGTTGCTTGTCTGCATTGTGTCTGTTTCTGTATTTTCTATGCTTATAATAAACATTGTTCTTCACTTTATGAATCTGGTTATAATATTCAGGCAAATACTAATTCAAAGTTCAAACATATTTATTTAGTATACATAGATCAGAATTTAACAGAATTACAATTTGGTAGAACAAATGAGTTTAGAACAACAAATAATGATAAATTTTTATTTATAAAAAATGGATGATTACAATGAATTTAATAGATGAAAACATAACAACTTTAAAAAAAAGAATTCAAAAAAATACTAAAAAAATGATCTTAACAATAAAAATTATAGAATAGCTTTGGTTATAGAATGTGTCAAATTTAATTTATTTAAATTGAGTTACTACTTGGACTATAAGATATTCTTAGTCTTATAAAGTTTCAATAAAGTTTTAATCTTTTATTTATTTTATTATTTTTTTAATGATTAAAATATATTTTATCAATAAAATGGTTGTTTTAATTTATAAAAAAACTATAGTTACATAACTATAATTATTATTATAATAATAAATTTACAAATACTTAATGAATCTATTAAGATTCTTTAAAAATCTATTGTCATTTGTCACTGATGGTGACAATTGCAAATCTAGTAGTTTATGACCATTTTTGGAAATTAATTATTATAGTATAAACTTGCTATGTTATGTTCTTTTTACGAATTGTAATTATTTTTCTTGATTTTATATTTTAGCAAAGTTGTAATTTTTAAAATTTTCTGATAATTTCTTATTGAGAAAATAACACATTTGGTCCCCAAAGTTTGAATAATTTGTCAATTTTGGTTCCCAAAGTTTTGAACTATAAATTTAGTCCTTAAATTTTGGATAATTTGACAAATTTGGTAAACAAAATTTAGAATTTTGACAAAACCAATGTTCAAACTTTTATGTTTGCAATACCGATCCCCAAAGTTTACATACACTAACAAATTTAGTCTCCAAAGTTTCATAAATTGGACAAAATGAATCCCTAACGCCGTTAGTTCACCGTTAGTTTTTATATAAAAAAATAAAAATTCACATTTTTTTAAAAAAATTTTAAAAGCTCTTATTTTTAAAAAGTATTTATTTTTTAAAAATATTTTTTTAAAAAAAATACTTAATTTCTTAGAAAAACTTTAAATAGTTTTTATCGGTGTTTTGATCGTACCGCCCGATACGGGTTTCTCCATATCCGACCTGAAAAGTATTTAATTTTTTTTCTACATATTTTTTTGTACTAGGTGGAATACAGACCTTACAAACCGGATCGGAACAAAAATCCACACTGGTATATTGGCCGCTATGACAAAATCGATCGGCACCGATATTTTGACAAGTATATATCGAATATTAATAAACTTCAAGCGCTGACAACAAATTGGTATCGTGGTTATATGCTCGGTTGAAAATTACAAATCGGATGTGTTGGAGTTTATATCTTCCTTTTGTATAAAATAGACAAAGCAATTAAATCAATAGACATACAATAATTTTTACGTGGAAAACTCGAATCGGAAGAAAACCACGAGATCGATATACGATCCAAAACTTCCACTATAACAAAGATATTATAGTAGGGTGGTTACACATCAATTGCACAAGAATTAGAACACCGAGAATCACAAATTGCAGGAAATTTTGATTGTCTTCGTGACTTTGCAATTCCAAAATACACCGAAGAGATTATCTCTTCATTCATCTCGTACATCATTTTATAGTGGTTCAACCACTCCTTTGAGGATTACACCCAATCCCCACATTCCAACAACTTGCTTTCTTCTAGGTTGAATACCATAAACACAGGCATATCACTTGCTCCATTCTTTCCATCATCATAATTGATGATACTGTAGATCTTAACAATTAAGCCGAATGATAAGCCTAATTGCTGATTACGTGGAGGGACTTCAATATGATGTAACTCGATGTCGTCCCGAAAAAGTCATCTATGTAATTGTCGGAAATTATCAAAATAAATTTCGAGAAACAATTACCTCGAAACCAAAACAAATAAATCTCATCAATTACTAATAAAATTCAACATTTGACATTCGAAAGAAGTCCATTAGTCAACTATGTAATTGTCGGAAATCGTCAAAATAAATTTCGAGAAACAATTACATCGAAACTTCAACAAATCAATCTCATCAAACATTAATAAATTTAAAGTGTTGACATTGGGAATACAAATTTGTCTCGTAATATGTTCAGTCGAAAATTGCAAATCGAACAAGTGACTAATAAATTTTGAATTTATAAACACTAAGATGTATCGGGAAATCATATTCATACATATCCGTCTTAAAAAACATCATATTATTTTATTTGAAACTAAATTTGTGAAAATATGTAAACTTTGGGACCAAATTAGCCATTTAAAAGTTAGTGGGCTAAAATTGACGCGTTTTACAAACTTTGGGGGACTATTACCGCCGTTGGGGATCAAATTTGTCAAAAACCCGAAACTTTGAGGACCAAATTATAAAAATAAAAAAAACGATATTTAATTAATTTTTTTGAATCGAACATGAAATACAAAGAATCCGATCCTAAAACCCGGTACTTTCGGTTCCTAAAAAATACCAATTTGAGTTTTTCAATGTTTGAGTTGACTAAAAATATACAAAAACTAAGGAATTATTGATTCGAGTTTTGATTGATTGAGGTTTAGGGTTTTAGGGGACCTTATTTGCCACAAATTTCAACTTGGGACCAATTATGCACACACATAAGTTTGTAACTGATTTTGCCAAAACAATAATAGTTTGTAAACTAGTTTTGCATATATCAAACATTGGGGACTGATTTTATTAAAATTATAAAGTTTGAATATCAAGATTACCAAAAATCCAAACTATGTGGACAAAAAATATCTCGCACCCTATTTTTATTATATCTTTTGTTTTGTTTTGTTTTGTTATGATTAAAATTTATTTACGAATCTTTAACAAATTTATTGAGATTCTTTAAAAAATTAGACACTAGTAATCACGAATTATATTGTGTTAGATATCGTGATAAAATAGCTAATTTCTTATTTCTCAACACACTTAACTTATGGTGTTTTTCAAAATAGCCAATTTCTCAAGGAATCTTTATTCCTATTCTTTAAATTGTCTACAAGGCAAGAAACTAGACTTATAATAGAAGAATTGAAGAAATATGAAGGCAATACAAGAAACATCTCAAATTGGCGTATTCTTTTATTGCCTATTTCTCCTAAAATTCTTTGATTCATCGCTTTCACACACAGTCACGACGTCCGCCGTCAAGACAACCAGAATCCCCTGCCGGAATTCTTTCAGTTAAGGCAAACCAATTTATTACATATTACTCGTTAATTATCCAATATTTTTATTTNTCTGAGAAGTGATCCAGTTTCTGTAACATGGCATTCAATCAAAGGGATCAATGAGGTATATTTCTCTGAAATTATTCATTCATTAATCCATGATGTGGAGTCACTTAATTCTTGTACAATTACCACATCTTCATCTTACTTTTATGGGAAATTGATTGCTAGAGCTGCTAGGCTTGCACTTATAGCTGAAGAAGTATGTTATTTTGATGTTATTCCAGCTATTATAAAATTCTTGAAAGACACAATTGTGCCTTGGTTAGATGGAACTTTCAGTGTAAACGGCTTTCTATATGATTCGAAATGGGGTGGAATCGTAACTAAGCAAGGATCAGTCGAACCCGGTGCAGATTTCGGTTTTGGAGTTTATAACGATCACCATTATCACATTGGCTATTTCATTTATGCTATCTCTGTTCTTGCTAAGATTGATATTGCTTGGGGAAGAAAGTATATGCCTCAAGCTTATTCACTTATGGCAGATTACATGAATTTGAGCAACGGATCAAACTCGAACTACACTCGTCTCCGATGCTTTGATCTATGGAAACTCCATTCATGGGCTGGAGGGCTTACAGAATTCGGAGACGGACGTAATCAAGAAAGCACGAGTGAAGCTGTAAACGCATATTACTCCGCAGCGTTAATGGGATTAGCTTATGGAGATAGTCACCTTGTTTCTATAGGATCAACATTAACAGCACTAGAAATTCAAGCTGCACAAACATGGTGGCATATTAAGAAAGGTAACAATATATATCCTAAAGAATTCACTCAAAGCAACAGAGTTATCGGAGTTTTATGGGCGAATAAACGAGACAGTGCATTATGGTTCGCACCGAATGAATGGAAAGAATGTAGGGTTGGAATTCAACTACTCCCTATACTTCCTATAAGTGAAGCTTTATTTTGTGATGTAGAGTTTGTGAGAGAAGTAGTGAAGTGGAGTTTAGTGGCGTTATCTCGAGAAGGAGTCGGAGAAGGATGGAGGGGATTTGTTTATGCATTGCAAAGTGTGTATGATAAAAATGGAGCTTTGGAGAATATTAGGAGTTTAAATGGACATGATGATGGGAACTCGTTAAGTAATCTTCTTTGGTGGATTTACAGTAGAGATGAAGATGGTGATCGGGGAAGTAGGTTGCAGAAACTTAGCTGGTTCAGACATTATTGTCGTTGAATCTACAGTTTGTTTTAGGGTAAAAGATGCAAGAACAAACAAGGGTGTTAGAATGATGAAATCTTGCTTTTTATACATTGTATATATGTACATTTACCTCCCTTATGTGTGCTTGTTTTTTAGCAGGCTTGAGTTTGTACATTTACCAAGTTGTTTTTAAAACTCGATCATAATTAATACAATAATCTCATTGTTAATTACTATTACCACTAGTTCTGAAAAGTTGAACCAAACATATAATTTATGTAATCTATTTGGACTAACTATAATTAATTCTATTAGGGCCATAATTCATATTTAATCCAATGTTTTTATACTGGTCCGGAGTAATGTTTCGATTCGGACCGATAAGGCTAGTAAGAATTTTTTTTCCTTGGATCGACCCGGAAACTTGATATCAGTGTCATCCGGTTTTCATCGTAACTGCCGGTATAAAAATATTGATTTAATCATTCAAGATTTTGAGATATTTAAATAAGAAAAATTTCATTTTTAATCCTTCAAATTTGCACCAAAATCAATTTTAGTCATTCAATTCAAACAAATTTAAATTAAATCCTTCAAATTTGATATATTATCAATTTTAGTTCAAAATGACTAAAATACCCTCAAGCTCAAATAAATATAGTAATTGCAATTAAATTAACATTTACGAACAAACCTTTAATAATAGAAACTCTTGACTATGTACTAATAATAATTTTTTCGGTAAAACAATCTAAATTTTGTAGAAATTTGGGACCCAAAATTCAAGATGTAAGTTTATGTGTTAAACATTACTTTATATTGATATATCGACAATTTCGATTATATATATTAATTATTAACTTAAATAATTATTTAATCATGTAAATTTTTATTAAATTAAATAACGGTTTGATCAAAATCAAAGAACACATTCTAGATAATGTATAATATGATACATAGATAATATAATTCATATATATAAAAGTATATTTAATATCAATAATTTCAAAATAGCTTGAAATTCGGAAATTCGGGCAGGAAAATCATTGGACACTATTTTTTTCAATATTAAAATATTTATTTTCAAAAATATATTTATTACTTTTCTCGGACCGAATCCGAGAAACCGTACTATGACCAAAAAATGTGATATCGAGTAGTATAATCCGATATTTGATTTACAACCAATATATCGGCAATATACATTATATATAAAGAAAATGTTTAATACATAATATTGCTCCCGAGTCCAAAATTTCGATGAGATTTGAGTCGGTTCACTAAAAAATAATTTTTTAGTATAAAGTTTAAAAATTCTCACTATTAAAACATTGGATTGTGTATACGGAAATTTAATTCAACCATATTTACTAAATTTATTTAATCTTAAGGATATTTTAATAATTTAGATTAAAATTAATAATATATCAAATTTGAAGAACTTAATTTGAATTTATTTTATTTAAATGGTTAAAATTGATTTTAAAGTAAATTTGAAAAATTAAAAATGAAATTTTTTCTATTTAAATATGTGTCCTTTATCTCAAAATAATACAAATTAAATATATAAGTTAATATTGTCAATACATGAAGTTATGTATTAGGAATCAACTAAATTATTTAAATTAAAAAAAAACATGAAAGACTAAATAGAACTTTATCTTATGAATCATTAGAAATATAAAAAATATGATATAAAATATCGCATATATAATTTTAAATATGTAAAAATATTAAGGATAGTTTCATTTATAAATATCAAGCTTTATCATAACAACAAGTTAAGTTATTTGTAGTATTACTATTTTTAGCTAATTGTGAATTTACAAGAAAATGAACAATTAGAAATAAAGTTTATCTTATTTAAAATACATTAATAATTAAATATTAGTATTACCTTCAAAATTCAAAACAATAGGAACATTATCTACTACATATACCATATTTTTAATTGGTTCAAACCCAATGAAGTAAACTAGTGTCAACACCGATTCAATTCATTCAAAAAAATCATATATCGAAACCATATCACCACATTATTAAAACAGTTTGAATCTGATCTAAATATTAAAAATCGGTCAAAATCGATCCGATAAATCATAACTTGGTATATTGAATCTAAAGTATGACCTATTGATACTGAATTTTGACACATACAATAAAATTGAAAAAAATAACATTGATATAATTGCAATTAAATTAATAAATAAATCAATTTAAAAATTAATTAGTTATTAAATATTATATTAATACTCTAAATATATATACTTAGTACTTACTATCCCATTTTACACATAAAAGAAGAAATACGGTGGTTGAAAATTGAAAACCTAATCGAAGATAAAATAGATAGATAACGCACGAAGGATCTACAGAACAAGGAAAAGACAGGCGACTTTCTGAGAAAGAAAGAAGTATTCAAGCAACGGTCGATCGGAAAGTTATGGGTGGTGAAGACGGTGAGAATCAGCAGAATTTGAGGAAGATAGCGGCGGAGGCGTACGATTATGAGAACGATCCAAGGTGGGCAGAGTACTGGTCAAACGTCCTCATCCCTCCGCGTATGGCGTCTCGCGACAACGTCGTTGACCACTTCAAGCGGAAGTTTTATCAGCGTTATATCGTGTGTATCTTTCTAGTTTCGGATAATTTTAGCTTTCTGTAGTAATCTGAATTTGCGTTTTTGTTACTAAAGTACTTGTGGTTGTGCATTTTGATTTTCATGGCGCCTGTGTATGATTAGATTATGCTGTGTTCTTTCTGGCAGGATCCTGAACTTATTGTAGAACCAATGGGCGGTAATTCTACTACTTCTCAGTCTGCAAATTCGACTACTCCCCAATCTTCATCACCACCCAGCTCTAGTAATAACACTCGCCAGCGGACTACAGGTCCAGAATTCAATCTTTGGTGCTAAGTAGGAGATGAGGAGTAGTTTTATTTGCCCTTGATTTTTGTAACTTGTAGTACTTTATATTTGAGTAATTTCAAATGAACATTCTGAAAAACATCCTGTAGGTTCCCCAGGAAGAACACAAGGGGCTTCTACAACGTCAACTGCTAGTTCTGCTCCACTGCAGTGGGATCACCGAACCATCCAATTTTCTGTCAATGCTTGGGTATGCGCATACTCGTAGACCTATTTTGGTCTTATTGTTGAAGTATTAGCAATACGTAATCAATAGACTTATGCAGGAAATATGCACTAAGTTGTCTAACATGTTTCTAGTTTCTAATTTAAGCTAAATAATTGTGATAATTGGTTATTATACTTTTATCTTGCAGGTTTTCTTTGTGGGAATTCTTGCTATACTTCCATTTGCACCAGAGAATCTCTCAAATCGGGCATATCGGCTTTCCCTCCTTGGCACAGCATGCTCATCTCTGTATTCCCTGTATACATTATATGGGGTAATCGTGATTTTTTTGTTTCATGATCTGCTGTATAAATCCTGATCGACATTGGATTATCTGCAGAGACCGAGGGCTTTGAACTTGCAAGCTTTGCAACTCTGGTTTCAATCTGTAGCTTCTACAAAGGATTTTATCTACACAATCTACTGCATAAATTTTTTAACTTCTACTTTGTGCCTCAAGTGTCAGTACTCATCTTGCCTCAGTTCCAAGTACTTTTATTCCTACTGCGTTATACATTCTACTGTTCTCCAATTTTTTTGCAGTTGCCTTAATTCCCATATTGTCCCGGGCCATTGAGTATGTAGCAAAGTTCCTGAGACGAAACTTTAGCCGGTCCAACTTGTATAGGTGAGACAAACTACATAGACGCTGAATTTTCTCTGAAAACTTATTGATTTTTCGATGGATATTCGGCAGAAAGTATCTAGAAGGATCTTGCGTATGGGTTGAAGCTAACACAACAACTCTCAGCATTCTATCCTCACAAGCTGAGATTGGAATTGGATTTCTTCTCATTATATCTCTTTTCTCGTCAGTTTCCTCATTCTTTTTATGCTGCATAAGATATGCTTGTATACATGTGATTAAAACATGCTTAGCCATATAAATGTTTGCCTTCATATAAATTTGCAGGTCGAGGCGTAATATCGTACAATCATTTATGTATTGGCAGGTAATCCATAAGATGTTATATTCCCCTATAACCAAATCATGTTCTCAAACGTTTTTCTACAAACTTTAAAGTTGTCAGCCTGCATAAACAACAGTTTTTTTCCTTCTCTGTTTCAATTTGCAGCTTTTGAAGCTCATGTACAAAGCTCCTGCAACTGCTGGTTATCATCAAAGTGCATGGGCGAGAATTGGGCAAACCGTCAACCCGTTAATCCATCGGTATGCTCCTTTTCTTATTTCCCCGATTGGGATCATACAAGGGTGGTGGTTTAGGTGAAAAACTACCCATCCCAGTCCCCTTATTGCTGCAAACATAGTGAAAAGTGCTAGTTAATTTTGTTGCATAGACTGATGGTTTTGAGCTGTTGGGGGGCGTTTAATTGTCTTGTTATGTTGCTAACATGTGAAAACTCTGTACAATTTGGATTGGATACACTCACATAAGTTGCACCA
>RWGZ01001688.1:0-42937 GCA_009725065.1 Utricularia reniformis | reverse complement strand
CGGACGATTGTGATGAGTCTATTTGATAGAAGTCGGATTAGACTTGGATCGGGATTCGAGAGTATCGAGGGGAAATATCTTTCCTTAATTGACGCATTAAATATATGGACTAAAGATATTGAGATATATCTTATTGGTTATATATATATATAAGAAGATATGAAGATATATTCTGTTGGCGATATATATGGAAGAAGATATGAAAATATATTCTGGAGATATATATTGAAGAATATATGCAAATATATCCTGTTATATATATATGGAAGATGCGGTCAAGGATATGGAAAGAGAATATTGTAGAATATTCGGTAGAATATTCCCTAGATTAGATCCTAGTTGGACTCTATAAATAGAGGTCTCATGAAGACAATTGTAATCAATCAATTTTATTCTTCTTGTGATAGTGAGTTCAGACCGAGGTTTTTCGGTCACGTGGTTTTTTCCCGGTTTTGGGTTTCCACGGTAAATCTTGTGTCTTTTACATTTCTTCATTTACATTCGGTTCTCATCGCATTAATTCGATTCGACCCCGGATAACGGGAGACCCCGGATAATGCGAATTCTTTTCTTCTCCCGGAAGGAGGGAATTTTCCCAACAATGTACGCCAATGTAGTTTTGAA
The DNA here is from genome assembly GCA_009725065.1 of Utricularia reniformis. NCBI lineage: Eukaryota > Viridiplantae > Streptophyta > Magnoliopsida > Lamiales > Lentibulariaceae > Utricularia > Utricularia reniformis. Next base: position 42,313 of record RWGZ01001688.1, on the reverse strand, counting down.
GGTCATTGAGAAAATTGACTCAATTGTTGAACACTAAAGGCAATGTCTGGTCGAGTGAAGAGAATATATAGTAACTTACCGACTAACTTGCGATATTCCTCTTCATTTACCAGTTCAAAAGAATTCATATTGAATTGTTGTCCTCTTGGCATTAGTGTCTTTTCTGTTTTAGCCTTTTACAGCCCATACTCAGTAAGTAGATTGTCTATATATTGTTGTTGACATATATGCATCCCCTTTGAATCCCGACGAATATGTAATCCTAAGAAAAATGTAGCCTCACCTAAGTCTTTGATGGTGAATTCTTTATGCAGATAACATTTCAATGATGCAATGTCAGCATGATTCTCTCCAGTCACCAAAATATCATCCACATATGCAATCAATGCTAGGAAACCAGAACCAACCTTGCCGAGAGTATATAAGCAAGGATCCGAGGGTGACTGAAGGAAACCATACGCTAGAATGCTCTTGGTCAACTCAATATTCCATTGCCGAGATGCTTGTTTTAAACCATAGATAGATCGTTTTAGCAAACATACTCGATTATCCCCTTGTGCAATGTAGTCGGGAGGTGGAGTCATAAAAATGGTCTCATCCAAGTGACCATGTAAAAAGGCGTTATTGATGTCGAGTTGGTGCAAAATCCAACCATGTTGTGATGTTAATGCCAAGATGATTCTAATAGTGACCACTTTAGCAACTGGAGCAAAAACTTCTCCATAATCAATGCCATGAATTTGAGTGAATCCTTGTGCAACCAACCTAGCTTTGTAGCGTCCTATGATTCCATCCGGATTTAATTTAACTTTGTATATCCATTTACTGCCAATTGGACGTTTTCCTTTCGGTAAAGTAACCATCTTCCATGTGTGATTTCTTTCCATTGCAAGCAGCTCCTGGTGCATGGCCTCTTCCCATTCAGGCACTTCCTTTACTGCATGATAGTTATTTGGTTCCTGCATTATAGTAGTGAAAGCCACATGGGAATAATGATGGAAATAATGAGATGGTAGGGAGGATGAAGAGGATAGGACATAATCATCATGCCAAGATGGTGCTTTACGAATACGGGTGCTATGCCGAGAGATAATGGTAGGAGAAGATGGGGTGGAAGGTACGGGATCATCCATTTTAGGCAACTCATGTTCATGAATATTTGGAGATATAAAATTCTCTTTATTTGGAGTAGTGGAAAGTGTTGGAAGTGGTATGTTTGAGGCAACAGGGGTAGTCTCATGGAAATATATGTCAGGTTGAGGAGTTTCCATTGAGTGTGGTTGATTAGCAGAGGAATGAATAGGTTCTGGATATTTTTCCGATTCTGTAGAATTTGGAAAAAGGCTAGGAAGAATAGAACATAAGTCAATCGATGAGTGGAGAATATTCTTATAAGGGAAGAAACCTTCATAGAACCGAACATCTCTAGAGACAAAAAATTTTTTAGTCTCCAAATTGTAGATCCTATAACGTTTGTGTGATATAGGATATCCAAGAAAAACCTCTATCACATCACGATGTTCTAATTTATTTCGATTAGGACCAATTACCCCCGCATAACAAAGACACCCAAACACTCTCATATGATCATAAGTAGGAGGTGTTTTAAAGAGTAGTTCATGAGGAAATTTCCAATTCATGATGGAAGATGGCAAACGGTTGATGATGTAGGTGGCGGTTAACAAAGCTTCTCCTCAAAACTCTTTGGATAAGTGAGATTGAAATAATAGAGCTTTAGCCACATCCAAAAGATGTATATGCTTTCTTTCAATAATTTCATTTTGTTGAGGAGTGTATGAACATAAATGTTGGTGAATGATACCATTTTGATCACAGATTTCAACCACATATTTTCCTACAAATTCCCCCCATTATCACTTCTTACTGTTTTGATCGAAAAACTATATTGATTTTCTACCATTTTAATAAATTGTTTGAGTAGGGATGCAACCTTGGATTTTGTTTTTAGGAGAAAAGTTCATGTGGCTCGAGTATGGTGGTCAACTAGAGTTAGAAAGTAGGATTCACTCGTTATGGAACGAATTTTGCAAAAAAGGATGAGGCGTGGTAGTGGTGCTAATAGGAAAATGTAGTCTTTGCAATTTTGCATATTGACAAACATCACATGGTGTACCATTTAATCCACAAGGAATTGGCAAATGGTTGGATTTGGTATCAGATACATGCCCTAAACGAAAACGACACAACAAATTAGCATCAGGTGCAGTTATAGAAGTTGAAAAGACAAATATGTTATTCAAAAGAGTGTTCACATGCTGAAACAAAGCAGAATTAATGTAATCCCAAGAAGAAAAGTCTAATATAACTTGAGAATAAGCTTTAAGAACATGGGCAAAAAAGATTTGTTATCAAGGATGTAAAGTCCCTTGCTTTCCCTCCCAATTCCAAGAACAAGTTTACTAACCTGGTCCTGCAATAGACAACAGAGACCAATAAAGAGGAAGTTTATATGGCAGTTTTGCACGAGTTGTTTGACTGAAAGTAAGTTGTATTTGAAGGAAGGAACATGGAGTACGTGGTTTAATGAAAAAGAAGATGTTAAAGCCAATGTACAATGACAATTGACATGAGTGGAAGAGCCATTCGGTAAGGATACATGTATGGGATGTTGAATAAATGTAAGATTGGATAAAAGGGAAAGATTTGCACAAATGTGAGAGGTGGCTCTACTATCTATAATCCAAGTCCCTGGATAACTACTGCATGAAGGAATACACAAATGGTTAAAAGACATACCAGAAAATTTGCCGTAATGTGTTGCACCCTCCTGATCTCCGGGATTGTTGACAATTTTCTGAACTTCTTGTTGAATGAGATTCTACAAAGATGTCAACGAAAATCCAGTGGAAGGCTCCACTGGGTTAGAATTTTGCAATGTGTCAAGTGAAGAATCTACTATGTTGATTTTGGCCTTCATTTTCAGGGGATGACATTGATCTTCTCTATACTTCAAATACCATGGTTGCATTCCAGTTATTGTAAAACATGAGTCCTTGAGATGTCCCTCCTTACAGATTGTGCAAAACCTTCCTTTTGGGTCCTTCCATGACTGATTGTCTGAGATTTTGTTCTGTATGTTGGCCTTTGCAATAAAAGCAACATTATTCAATGGGTAGGTTGGTGTGATGGTATGCTCACACTGATTTTCAATGTTCAGCAGAATAGTATATGCTTTTTGCACACTTGGGACAGGATCTAGAACTAGTATGCGATTCCGAGCAGCGTCATATTTATAATTTATCCCTTTTAGAAACTGAGTTAATCGTGTCACTCCGAGCATAGTTGTAGACATAATTTTACCCCCACACTTTACACAATATACTTGTGTTCCACATGCATCCCATACTACATTTGGCATTAACTCATCCATATCTAACCAAACGGCATGCAATCGACTATAATATTCGGTAAGGGAACCATCCCCTTGCATAATATTGAAGGAATCTTTCAACAAATTATACATAGCAGACATATTTGATTGGACAAAATGTTTCTCAAGCAAAATCCATAAATCACGAGATGTGTTCGCAGAACTAAAACCAGTTACAGCTCTCTTGAAATTGAATTTAGAAGCCAAGAGAGGACCATACAATCGGCTCGTTTCCAAACATGATAATCAGTAGCAATTACAGTGGACATAGACATAGTCCCATCAATAAAACCCAAATCGTTTTTAGCACCCAAGGCTAATTTCACGGCATGACTCCAACCCAAGAAATTTCAAGTTGTAAGAAGTGAAGAGGTAAGGGAATTACTTGAATTATTTGACCCGCTTATATACATTGGGTCGTGGATGGATATGTTTACAGGGTCTAGGGCATCCTTCGGAGAGGGAGGGGGAGGGGGAGGTGGAGGAGGAGGGTTGTTTTCTAGTATCTTCGTTCCACGCTCACCGCACCATGAACAAATTTGTGAAAGATGAAGGTTGAGTTACATGGGGTTGTAGAATGAAAGTAGGGAAGAAAAAAAGGTTTGGAAAATTTTCTGATATTTTTTCCTTCAACGAACTGTACAACTCTACTTCTATTTATACAAAAGAATTTTCCTAATTAATTATTCTTATTCTAATGCTTAAACATAAATATTTAACACATACCACAACAATAAGACCATCTGCCTCCGCCCTTGTCACTTCCTTTCCTGTGTTGCCGCTTTCCCCACTTCCATTCGGTTGTGCTTCTTCACCGTATGGAATGGGGCCAAGTTTTTTGGTATCGCCGACGGGTCAGTTAGGCCTGCCGCCTCTTCCCAGCCTACGGTACAAGTTATGTATATGTGGTTATATACAAAATTTGAGTCTTTCTGTAAACGGTTAGTTTGCAAGAGTGGACTATGAAATCTGAACTATTTAAGTTTTCTTGTAGTTTTACTTTGTCTCCAACTAACTAGAGGGGACGTGTCCCCTCTTTGACTTCATTATTACATATTATCGAGGAAGTTGGAATGTAATATGTATTTGCAAGTTAAGGACAGAATGTTGTCCTTTTTGTTTTTTGGTTCGAAGATGCTGAGGTTTGGAATTGCTCAATTGTAATGAATTTTGTTGCTTCTTATGTTTTAGTTTGGTGGAAAATAATTGTTGCTTTTGCATAACAAACAAATGGAGCAAGCAAGTAGATCCATTTTGATTGACTTCTTCTCTTGCATTTTTTATCAAGAAAGTAGAAACTAATCTTCTTATACATCTTTCTATAGAAATTCATGATTCAATTAATCATAAAAAAGTGAATCATATTGAAAACGCTAAATCAAACCAATTAATCATCCAAATTGTAGCAAGAAACTAACCTTCTTATACCATCTTTCAAAATGGATCGACATTAAAAGCGACTCAAGTCAAGGATACTTAAAGTATACCTAATGGAAGATCTTGCAGAGGGTCGATCTATATCATATGGAGCGATGCAGGATCGGCAATGAATTGCTATGATCGGGAAGATGGGTGTGCAATCGACATCTTCTGGGGAAATGTCAACGAAGGCTGCTCCATTACTCCAGGCGGCGGTGTGCGGCTTCGGCGTGCCCAAAAGTCTCATAAATCAGCTCGAGGTGGCTGCGATGTGATCATAATAGATTACGATTAGATTATGTACAACTAAAATATGTAGAATGTATCTCTATAAAAGGGAGGTCGAAATGTTGATAAGGGGAGGCTCTCTGGAGAGTTCCGGATTGGAAGTTCTTAGTGAATTCTTCCTGGGTTTGGTGCCCCGTCGGTTTTCCTCCCGGTTCTCGGGTTTCCCACGTATAATTTCTTGTTTTCCTTTCATTACAACAACCGAATACCAGCGGTATCCTCACTTGATACATAAAACATCGTGGAGTAGATTTTTACTCCTAGCATTTGGCCCCATCCGTGGGGACCGATCTGGTAAACCTACTGAGAAGCTTTGCCTGCTAGTCCTTGTTTTTATGGAGAACCCAAAATCTGTGGAGGGGATGGAAGCTCACCAGCAGGAATCACATAACAGCATCGCTGGAAGAGAAGTAATAACTATTGATCATCAATCCTTGCGGAAAATGGTAGAGGAAATGATGGGAGATCTTCGACAATCGCTCCTGGCGTCAGGGCAGAAATTTGTTGTCCAGTCGCAGATCCAGAACACTCAAAGCTCGATTCCACCAGAAGCAGGTCAACAAGACGACCATCACAGAAATCCAAGCTCAGACGATGAGGAAATTGTTGGTCGGCACCCCCAAAGCGAGGTGTCCCGTCCAGCTATCGACCAAGACCAAGCTCGCTTTGACGAACTGGTGCCAGAGCTGGACGCAATCAAAAGGCGACGACATGGGCTAGATACCGATCGTCGACCAGCTTTTTTCCATGAAGCAATGAGTCAACCTATCAAGAGAGATGTCGGCAAAGACTTTTTACTAGATTTGGAGGATGCCTATCGTGATCCTTGCTCGGACAATGGGGTTTCCACTCTGCTTCAGATGGGTCTACATCCTTTTTCAGAACATATAATGAAAGCTGTGCCGGAACGTTCGTTCAGAGCACCAAACGGGATAACTACGTTCGGCGGGTCCGGAGACCCGTTGGATCATTTATCCGACTTTGAATTAAGGATGGGGACAGTTCGTGCCAGTGACACAGTCCGATGTAAGTTGTTTGCTGCAACCTTACAGAAAGACACTAAATCTTGGTTCAAAAATATTCCGTCAAGATCCATACGGTCTTTTGAAGATTTTGCCATATTATTCACACAACAATTTGCTCCTAATGTGGGTCTCCCAAGGAGCAAAGCCGAACTTTACGCGTTAAGATATGCTCCATGAAAAATCACTTTGAGACAGTTTATTAAGAAATTCAATCACGTAGCAAGAGGAATAAAAATGGATCCAAAGGAAAAATTGGACATACGGCAGCAGGTCATTGGGCCATGTGGACTATCTACTAGCCTCATCAAAAACCCGCCCACTTCCTTGGGGCAACTTACCCAAAAGATCAACATATATATCAAGGTAGAAGAAACCATGACAGCTCTTCATGGTAAGAAGGAGCCTGTTTTTACGAAGCCAGTGGAGAAAAAAATCTATCCCTAAGATAATAGATGGAGGGAAGGGAATTCGTGCCAAACCCAGGGCACGGATACTGTGAATCAAAGGGTATACTACGAGTTACATAAATCTGCTAATAACTCAACAACTGAATGTAATGTTTTGGAAAACCGCATCAAAGAATTGGTGAAAGAAGGGGTGTTGGAATACAAGAAGGGTAAAACCCATGAACATGAATCTGGTCGGGATAGAGGTGGCAAGGATGACGATCGTCGCTACGCACCTCGCCAGAGGAAAGACGAACATATTGACCGACCGCAGAAAAACCATCAAGGGTAGCAACGGAGCGGAAGACGTGGTGACCGCGGTGGGAGACAATGGATGGATAGGCGGAATGATCGATACGGCGATGATCGACGGGACAACCGACCATCTCTTGCCCCAGAAATTCTCCCGCCACCTCCAGCGAACCCGCCAGCAGAAAGGGTCAGTCCAGAGAATGTCAATTCAGTGCACAATGAAATGATATACCTAGAAATTTCTGTGATTTCTGGTGGGGATCGCTGGGATGTGACCAAGAAGGAGAGGAAGCGACATGCTAGAGAAATATTGAATTCATCAGAGTCATGTCAACCAAAGAGGGTCGGAAACTGCCAAAGATAGACATAACGTTCGACGATGATGAAAATGAAGGTATTTACGAACCTCAGAATGATCATATTGTCATAAGTGTTGTCATTGCCAATCGCAGGGTACATCGGATTTTGGCCGACCAGGGGAGCTCTTGTAATATAATCTCTAAAGGAGTGATTGACTCCATGAGTATTAGCGTGACCGACCTACAAATCATAAAAATGACATTATGGTCCTTTAACCCACGATCGGTTACCCCCTCGGGAAAATCATTTTGCCAACCACGATCGGATTGGGGGAAAAATCACGAACGGAATTGTTGGAGTATGTAGCCATGGACATGGATATGGCATACAACGTAATCCTGGGACGACCGGCCTTAATTCATTTGAAGTTGCGCCTTCCACAGTCCATTGAAGCTCAAATTTCCAACCACAGCCGGAATTGCAACTATAAATGTTGATCAAGCAGCCGCACGCTCCTGTTATGTTTTGGCTTGTCGATCTAGAGTCCATGTTGTTGAAGACTTACGGGAGCTGAGAAGGGCCATGGAACCAGGGGAGTATAAAATCGTGAAACTTATCCATGGGGATTGCTAAAAGACTACTCGAATCAGTTTGGATCTTATTCCGTCTTTTGAGATTGAGTTAATCAAACTATTGTAGGATAATGCTGAGATCTTTGCCTGGAGCCCGAAAGATTTGTGTGGTATAGATAGAACAGTGATGGAACATCATATCAATACCCATCCCAGTGCACGACCGGTAAGACAGAAATTGCGTCGTTTTTCGCCTCAGGTTGTGGAGATTATCGGACAAGAAACATCAAAGTTAGTAGCGGCTGGATACGTAAGAGAGATAAAATATTCAGAGTGGGTGGTCAACCCCGTTGTGGTGCCGAAAGCAGGAGGAAAATGGTGGATGTGCGTCGATTACAAGGGGCTGAACAAATTTTGTGAAACTGACCCTTACCCCCTTCCGCACATTGACAAGTTAGTTGATGTTGTTGCTGGGAACACTATGATGTGCACCATGGATGCATACTGTGGGTATCACCAGATTTTCCTTGCTAAGGACGATCAGAAAAAATCCTCGTTTGTGATACCGAGTGGTGTCTTTTGCTACACTGCAATGCCGTCCGGGTTAAAAAATGCTGGGGCTACCTACCAGTGTTTAGTTAATTTAATTTTCAAAGATTTGATAGGAAAGGAAATGGAGGTGTATGTGGATGACATGATTGTTAAATCGATGAATGATAAAGACCATATTTCCTATTTGTCTAAGTGTTTCGAAGTCTGTCAAACGTACCGTTTGAAGCTTAATCCTGCTAAATGTTGCTTCGGCATTCGAAGCGGAAAGTTTCTAGGGCATTATGTCTCTGAAAGAATAATCGAGACGAACCCGGAATAAACAAAAGCCATCATTGACATGCTCACACCCAAAACGAAAAGGGAGTTTCAGAGCCTGACGGATCGATTGGCTTCCCTAAACCAATTTATTTACAGATCCGCCGATCGAGCCTTGCTTTTTTTTAAAGTCCTCCGACAGAGTAACACACTTGAATGGATGAAGAATGTAATTGGACGTTCGACGACTTGAAAAGATATCTATCGAATCCACCCCTTTTAGTAAGCCCGACGAGCCCCTGGGCCTTTATATGGCAATCTCGATCGTTGTAGTAAGCGCCGCTTTAGTGACGATCGGTGAGGGGATACATCAATCCGTATATTATGTTAGCCACACATTGCTTCCAGCGGAGACAAGGTACACCAATATTGAAAAATTTGTTTTGCCATTAAGGAAAGCTTCAGTTAAGTTGAAGCATTATTTCGAGAGCCGCTGCATTCAAGTTTTTACATATCAACCTCTAGAAGCTGTTTTGTCTAAGTTAGATACCACAACGAGATTGTCGAAATGAGCTATTCAACTTAGTGCGATGAACCTTCAATTTGTGCCCCAAAGGCCATAAAAGCTCAAGTTTTGGCAGATTTTGTGGTGGAAATGACACGGTCCACAGTGGTAACCGAGCAAGAAGATGATGAATGGGACATGTTTGTCGATGGGTCCACCCAAGGAGGGGCTGGAGCTGGGATTCGTTTTGTTACTTCTAGAGGAGAGCACATAAACGCGGTAGTGAAGTTCTCTTTTCCTTGTTCCAATAATGCGGCAGAATACGAGGGATTGATTGCAGGGATTCGACTTGCTTTGGATGTTGGGGTAATGCATATCGTGGGTTTACGAATTCAAAATTGGTCGTTGAACAGTTTTCCGGAACCTTTGAGACACATGATCCCGTTATGAAACGATATAAAGAAGAGGTGGCCAAGATTGTGAAATCTTTAAAATCATTTGTGTTGTCACACGTGCTCAGGGAGGAAAATCGCGAGGCTGATGCGTTGGCACACCTAGCAACAAGTTCACCAGGATTACATAATGGGACCATACAGGTGTTTATGAATTCCAAGCCGGCGATCGACTTGCCAAATATGGTTTGGTCGACTGATCCTGAAAGTGTCGATGGGCAATTAGTAGGGAACATTGATGCTGAGCCGATGCCGGCTTGGATGCAATCGCTGGTGGATTATCTAACGATAGGTGTTCTCCCCGAAGAAAGAAATGAGCAACGACGATTAGAATTAAGGGCACGGAAATTTGTCATTAAAGACAAAATCTTATACAAAAATATTTTGACGGATGATTATTGAGGTGTCTCCTTCCCTTAGAAGCACAATCGACACTTAGCGAAGTACATGAGGGAATCTGTGGAAATCATTCAGGAGCAAGATCTTTGGTTCAAAAGGTCACACGATTGGGTTTCTTTTGGCCTACCATGGCGGCCGATGCAAAGGATTTTGTTAAAATGTGTCAACTATGTCAATTCCATGCTAATTATCATAGACAACCAGACTCGGAGTTGAATGTTACCCCACTCCCTTGTACTTTCGACAGATGAGGAATCGATATTTTAAGATCATTTCCTCGATCAATAAATCAAAGAAAGTTCTGTATAGTTGTTGTGGAATATTTTTCCAAATGGGTTGAAGCCGAACCAGTTTCATCAATTATAGAGGATGCTGTTAAAAAGTTCCTATGGAAAAATATAATTTCAGGTTTTGGAGCACCCCGGATGTTGGTGTCAGATAATGACACACAATTTACGGAAAAGAAGGTTCAGGATATATGCATTGAGCTTGGAATCAAACAAATGTTTTTCTATGTGTAACATCCTAAGACCAACGGCCTGACAGAGGTATCCAACCGTACGATCGTTAAAGGCATAAAGAGGAAGCTGGAGGATATCGGAGGCATTTGGTATGATCGACAACAAGAGGTATTGTGGGCATATCGAACAACTCCAACCCATACCAGTGGTGAGACTCATTTTCATTGGTTTACAGATCGGAAGCCTTAGTACCAGTAGAAAATATTTTGAAAACACAAAGGGTGGTCATGTATTCGGAAGAAGAAAATGACGAATTGAGGAAGATGGATTTGGATTTAATTGAGGAGAAACGAGAAGATATCTACGATCGACTGTTAAGGTATCACCGCACCATGGAAAAATGTTATAATAAGAAGGTGAATCCCCGATCGTTTTTAAAGGGAGACTTGGTTCTGCGAAGTATGGAAGCACAGAAAAATTTTGGCAAACTCGATCGTCGATGGGAAGGACCTTATAGGCTTAAGGAGGTGTTGCTTGGAGGGGCTTATAGATTGGAAACATTGGATGGCGACGAATTTCCAAGATCCTGGAATATCGATAATCTCCGAATTTATCATCCATAGTTGGGTAACATTTTCTACTACTTTTGGTGCTTGTGATGAAACTCTATAACTTTCCAAGTTATTTAAATTAATACGCTATTAGCGTATATTTATTTCCCATAATATCCAAAAGTGTTGAGTGACAACACATGCATTATTATGCGGTTAAAGTTGAACGTTCTATTCTAGGGACTTCTTCGATAATGTCCTATCATCTAATGTCGAACCTATCGATTACCGATAGCATCTTTGTGGATTCCATATCGGCATTCCTTTTTTCGATAACTCGTAACGATCAAGCATTTATCGATATGCATGTCGAACGTTCCTTCTCAAGAGACCTCTTCGGCTACAATAGTGCCGAAACGTTCCTTCTCAGGAGACCTCTTCGCCTACAATAGTGCCGAACGTTCCTTCTCAGGAGACCTCTTCGCCCATAATTGTGTCGATCGTTCCTTCTCATGATACATCATCGGCTATAACTGCATGGAGCGATCCTTCCCAGGAATCCTCCTCGATTTCGATTACGTCGAACGTTCCTTATCAGGAATACTCTTTGGCTGCAAGAAAATTTTCTTCTCATGAACTTTTTTAGGCTATAGTTACGTCGACCACCCCACTAATGAAACAACCTTCGCTTTAGTTTTGTCGAACGATCATTCTCAGGAATCCTCTTCGAAAATTTGGCAAGTTCTTTATATTAAAGAGACTACTTATTCCGTCGCTCTTGAACAGGAGACCTATTTGACAAAACTTCATATTTTATCTTAAAATATGACATCTCTTATACGGATGCAGGCAAAAGTTACGAATAGATCCATCCGATTGATCAATATGGTGATGATCTTCACGAGTGGGAATTAGAGATGACACACATGTGCTATGGAATAGGCATATGTGTCAGGGGCTACCTCGATAAATTGCCCACTACGATATTGTTTGCATCTCATGGTTTAAATGTGATGGCAAATCGGATGATCGATCGACAATACAAACAACACTTGGGCAGGATTCTAGAATTCTGGACGAAATGGTTGTCGATTGGTATTGAAGCAGTAAGATAATGATTAACAATTAAAATTATTATTATTGAAGAAATTACAATACAACATTCAGGAAGATAAGGAGCAAAATGTTAAGGCCCCTAGGCTTTCTAGAACGAGATTATCCAACCGATCGACGTGAGGATGAAATTTTGGATCAGGATTGTCCTGTTCAATGGGCGAGCAAGGATTAAAGTTATCATCAAAAGTGAGGGGATCGACACGCTCCCATTCCTCGGAGTTAGGATTAAGTTCAAAAATGTTGACGATTTGTTCCTTTATTATCGTCTTCTGCTCCTCCACCAATCCGAGGGAGTAAGTCGTAGCCAAGCTTTTGAATGTTGGAGAGACCACGAACCGATCCAGAAATGACGATATGTCTTCTTTGTGCTGGTCGATCGTTTGCTCAAGAGCGGACATCCGACCGTCATAATCCGAGCACTTCTTGTTGATATCCTAGAGAGTGCCATGTGCAGAGTTCATCGAATGCAAACCTTGTCTTTTTGGACCATCAAACTATGGCTATATTCTTCCTTAGCATATTTAAGTGCGGTTGACGCCAGATCGACATTTTTCTGTTCGACCTCCAGCCTAACTTCAATGAGGTCACGCTGGACTTCAGCCTCGGCTCTTTTTTTCATTTCTGCCTGGATCTCTTTGGCCGAACGGGATAACTCTTTAGTGACCACATCCTCTCTATTTTTCAAAGAATTGTTTTCTTCATGAATGTGGGAGAGTTCTTGGGCACGACCCCTTGCTTCAGCTAGCTCCCCCTCTAGCCTAGCAATTTCGTTTATTTCTTCTGCGGCTTGATCATTTGCCTTAGAAAGTTTCTTCCGCAGAAGTGCGACTGCCTTTAAAGAGCTTGTTGTCTTATGATATAAAGACAATATTTCCTTCGATGTCTGCGAGGGGCGACAAGTGATTGGATCAGCAATAATCAGTATGGAACATTTAAAATAACGTTATTTAATACCTCACGAAGGGCGATCGTCGCTTTACCCAGTGAAACAGGTTGGTCGGTCTACAGTGTGCCGGCCGCCATCATCTCGTCAATGTGAGTACTGACGAGCGTCCCCACAGCCAAAGAAACGGTCGGACGTTTCATAGCGTCGCTGCCGACCGGTGCTGGAAGAATGAAGCTATCCTCCATATTTTTGCTTTGAAATTCAGCAAACCATGAAGGAAAACTCTGGCTTTCAAATGACGAACTGGCTTCCGAAGTTGATGCAACTTCGTTCGCCATCTGAGTTTGGACTGGATGAGGAGGAAGGTTAATCATTGAGGTTGTTTGCGACCTTGTAGGAGATTCACTCGAATAGTCGATCAGTTGGATTTGCTCAACCTGCAGGAATTCATTGAAGAGTAACGACGTTAAGCAATCAAACCTGCGATCTTAAAACAACTTTCAAGTGTTAGATCGTCAAAAAATTGGGTTTCCCTTTCACCAAGGGATTCCATTGGAATAGCGACGATTGACAAAGGGTTGGATGGTGACCTTTCGACATCATCGGTCGATCGTGATACTTCTGCCGCTTCAGAAGCATCTTTTCCCGCAGTTATTTTGAAGGGTGATGAAGGGGGAGATGGTGATGGAGATTTTCTTTTAGATGCGGAAACCTACGAATATATGGAAAATATGAAACAAAGTTGAGATGATGAATGAGCAAAAGTACGATTACCATCGCCTTTTTGGCCTTCCTCTGCAATCCTTTGGCCATCATCTCTTGTTTCCTCTTCAGTTTCCCTCCAGAAGAAAGTTTAGAGGAGGAAGCTGAAATACGAAATAAAAAAAAGTTGTTATGACCAAAAGGAAGGAAAAACTATAAAAATAAGTTTACGTTCTTCTGGAGGAGATGATGGTTGAGCCCAGGGCCGACCGATGCCATCGCTCATCGATCGACCTGTTATGCGCAGACGGGAAAGATTATCCTCTGCACATAACACTTTCCAGTTAAGACGATCGTCTTTTTCTGGAAAGTTTTCCATCAGAGCAGGCAAATTCTTCAGCCGATCGGCAGTTAGAATCGTTTCTTCACCGTCGACCATGAATTTGCCTATGTCGGACGATACTTGGAGAGGGAATTCAAGGTTACCATCTTGAAACCCGACCCAAACGAATGAATTGTACCAGTCGCGTTGCGAATCTGGTGGCTCGACAAGATCGTTATTTTTACCTCTACTGGAGAAGTACCACAACTTACGTTGGGCAAAAACGTGAGTGCCCGATTGCCACATCACCTTGTAGATCGTCAGGAAGTTGGTGACGGTCGGGGCCATGTTAGTAGCGTCGTAGTAGTGGATGAATGCGACGATCACCAAGTAGTTGCTTGGCATTAGTGCAAAAACGGGCATCGTCAGGCCCACAACAGTTTAGCGACGAAAGGATGGAGGGGGAACCTTAATCCATTCTTCAAGGCAGAGATCGTCACTAGTATGACATTATCCAGGGACGATCGTCCGGCCGCGGGCCAAGGCTTAGAACCAGGCTCGCCGATTTCTAGTTGATATTCTTCAGAAAAGCCGAATTTCTCACGAACTGTGTCAAGATTCAGATATGGGGCCATCTGCAAGTAAGGATAGGCGTAGTAAATACCCACAAAACAAGAACCTGCTGGAAACTCAAGAAAATAGAAGAAACTCGATGGGATAGTAGGAAAAATCATGTTTTGCTCGCGATAAGGGAGTAAAATCGAATTAAAAGATCGTACAAGCAGGGAAAATAAAATAAACCTGTGTGGTTCTGGGTGGAGAAGAGTAATCGTTGGAGATGATTGGTTGAAATCGCTTGGAAGCAGAGGGCAGAAGTGTTTTCTGGAGCGCGATTGGAATGACGACGGTGACGAGGGTTTTGTTTCTGAGCAATGCTCAGGATTGTGCCACGTAGACGATCCAGATTGCGACTTTCTGGCTTCCGCACTGTTTTCAAGATGAACATATCTGACACGATGAATAGGGAGATAGAGTTAGAAAGCATACGCGTCGATCGGGATAATTATTGGCGATTTGTGGCTACTTATAAGTCACGACAATGTCAACTCCCTCCGAAGTTCGACTATGATGATTGGTTGAAGTTGAGGGGCTAATGTTAATACATGACTTATGACATCCGGTCAGGATAAGGTAATATGTCCGATCGACCATCTTTTTACCGATCGGACGAAAGAATCAATAATCAGTCGATCGGTATCATATGGAGCGATGCAGGATCGGCAATGAATTGCTACTATCGGGAAGATGGGTGTGCGATCGACATCTTCTGGTGAAATGTCAACAAAAGATGCGCCATTACTCCAGGCGGCGGTGTGCGGCTTCGGCGTGCCCAAAAGTCTCATAAATCAGCTCGAGGCGGCTGCGATGTGATCATAATAGATTACGATTAGATTATGTACAATTAAAATATGTAGAATGTCTCTATAAAAGGGAAGTCGAAATATTGATAAGGGCAGGCTCTCTGGAGAGTTCCGGATTGGAAGTTCTTAGTGAATTCTTCCTGGGTTTGGTGCCCCGTGGGTTTTCCTCCCGGTTCTCGGGTTTCCGACGTATAATTTCTTGTTTTCCTTTCATTACGGCAACCGAATACCAACGGTATCCTCACTTGATACATAAAATATCGTAGAGTAGATTTTTACTCTTAACATAGGGTGATAACATTATATTATAACATTTTCTATTTTTATTAATTATTTTTCATACTTCAAATTAAATTGATATTATTGTTAGTGTTAGTTTGGACCTATGTTAAACGGACTCTTCTCTGGGAACGCCAAATCCGAGTAGAACTCTTCTCAGACACCGACTCTCATCAAACATTTATTGAATACAAGTCCGTTTTTTATATTTAAATTTATTTATTTGAAATAGTAATGATTTAAATTTATTATTATTAATATAATTTCGTTAATGTTTAAAAAATTAGAAGTATATCGGTATTATTGGGATATAATATAATCTATACCAACTATTTCGGAATTTTACCGGTTTTATATATTATCATTGAGAAAATGGCGTATTGGGTCCCCAAAGTTTCGATAATTTGGCATTACTGGTCCCCAACGTTTTAAAAGGCAAAATCAATTCCCAGAGTTTGATTAATTTGACAAATTGAATCCCCAAACTTTAACAATTTGGCAAATTTGGTCATCAAAGTTTTAACATTAACGCAATACCACCCCCAAACTTTTAAGCTGGCAATACCGGTCCCCAAAGTTTACACACAGTAACAAATTTGGTCCCCAAACTTTTGAAATTGAGGAAGAATCAGTCCCCACTTAACCCTAACGGCGTTAACTTTGCGGTAAATTATTGGAACTTAGGTGATTTAATTCGTAATTCCGCGACTTCATTCATAAGCACTGGAACTCTGAGTTTCGTTCTTAAACCCCAAAATCGTCTCAAGATTGTTTCTTCTTTCACAAGTGACGCAATTTGGGCAGAATTTGTTGTTAGTCGTAAACAGGCGCAAAGTTTCAGCGTTGTGTTATAAAACGCGAAATTTGTGCATTTTCTCGGTTCAGACCCTAGTGGCGCAAATTGTTAGTATTGTTGTGTTTTTGTTCACCCGATGCTTGCGTTGTTAAGTTCTGAAAAGCGAAATTTGGGCAAATTAATTGTTAGTCGTAAACAGACGCAAAGTTTCAGCGTTGTTGTGTTCTAAAACGCGAAATTTGGGCATTTTCTCGGTTCAGACCCTAGCGGCGCAAAATTGTTAGTATTGTTGTATTTTTGATCATCCGATGCTTACGTAGTTTAGTTATTATGTTCATTTTGGGTTCTTCTGTTTATTTTAATTAGGATGTAGGGCATTTTTTTGGTGTAAATGTTGTTTTCGATGCATTTGTGTTTGAAGCTTAGGTTATGAAGCTGAGTATTTTGTTGTTGTGTTTGAAACTTAGGTTACGAAACATTATGTTGAAGTTTTTGAAGCATTGTGTTTTTGAAGCAATGTGTTGAAGTTTTTCAATTTGATGTATATTTCATTACATTTTTGCTACATCTTGAAATTATTGTGGGTGTTCATGTATGTTATTGTAGCGTTACATTGTTGTTTTTGAAGTTTTGTTTATGAAGTTGCGATATAAAGTATAAATTATGGTTCTTGTTGTGTTAGTTGTAATATGTAAATTTGGTGCTATGATTGTTTTGTGTTTTGATGTTCTACGTTGTTATTTTGGTGAATTTTGGTTTTGAGGTGCGAAAGGTAATTTGGTTATCTTTATTAATTGTTGTTGTTGTTGGTTTAGTGGCATATTTAATTGTTGTAGGTTATTCAATTTATTTTGTCGAAGAAATGTCTAGCGGGGGTGACAACTCGGACGCATTTTCCGAATTTGGTAATAGGAAGTGGATGTAATTTGTAGTTATGTGAATTTAAATCCATCATAGTTAAATTTTCTCAATCTTGATTGTGCAGGTGGTTACAATTCTCATGCATCAAGGAACAACTCATATACAAGTTGCATCGACTGGTCCTCCGATGAAAGTGTGTTCAACACAATGTTCGATGGTATGGACATGGATTGTGATGAAGGTCACAATGCAAAGTATGACGAAGAACAACTTCATGACGTGCCAATTGATGACCCTACGGATCCCATGTCAAGTCCTCATTCGAATGCGTTTAAAACAAAAAGTTCACTTATTTTTTATCCTAAACGAGGACTGACGGCAAGGCAATTAGTGTAAGTATTTATTTATACGAAGTAAACATTATTTTGAACATTATGTTTATTCATTTTTTAATAATTTGGAACCACTTGATGAGGAAATTTCTTTGTTTTACAAGTAAAATTCAAGCAAAGAGTGCACTTGAAGATCTATGCGTTAAAGAAGGTAGAGAATTCTATTTTGTTAAGAATGACAAGTACCGTTTGTTTGTTCGTTGTAGAGGTGACGGTGACCGTCCATGTCCATGGTATGTCAATGTTTCGATGAGAGACAATGACATCATGTGGTGTGTAAAGTCTGTTATACCGCATGACCTCCATTGCCATCGTAAGAAAGTCAATTCATATGTCACTGCATATTGGATAGCAAAGAAGTATTACCAACGTTTTTTGGAGAAACTCGATTTAAGTTCTAAGGACTTGCAATCCGAAGTGAATACCGATTTGAAGTTACAGTTGGGGAAACATAAAGCAAGACGTGCTAGGGAGCATGCTATACGGTTAGTTCGTTCGGGATCTAGGGCGTCTTTTGAATGCATAAGAAAGTATTGTGCTCAATACCTTATTTCGAATCCTGGTTCATCTGTTGTGTTAAAAGAGAGGAACTCCAAAACTTTTGTTGGTAGTACCCAATTCGAGGGGATTTACATATGTCATGGGGTAAGTTATTGTATTGAATGTTCCAATATATTATGCAACATGGTTCGTATTATGGGATTTCATTATTGTCACAGGCATGTCGCGATGGGTTTCGGGACGGATGTCGCCCAATTGTTTGCATAGACGGTACTTACACAAAGGAAAAAATACAAGGGCATATTCTAGTGGCTTCAAGCATTGATGCAAATAACGGTGTATTCCCATTAGCCTACACCATCGTAGGTGGTGAAACAAAAGAGTCTTGGATGTGGTTTCTGGAGTTGGTTAAGCGAGATTGTGGAATATCTACAGAAAATGAACACATGTTCACCATTATGTCGGACCATGGGAAAGAGTTAACACATGCGATTGATGCGTTATTCCATCGGATAGAGGTTTGTGCTACGTGTGTATTACATGTTTTGATATGTTCAATTCTTGTGTGGTGACTACTTGTGTTGCAGATGCGACATTGTGTTTGTCACATTATAAAAAATGTGGCACAAGCCGGCTTTTCATCAACACGTATTGAGAATGCTATTTTGAGTACCGCAAGGGCAACAACGGAGGCATTATTCAATCAATCTTTTGGAGAATTGCGAGGCATCAACGTTGGAGTGTACGAGTACATGAGATTGATTCCAAATGAGCATTGGTGTAAAGCATTCTTCCACACGATTTGTAAATCTGATATTGTACTTAATAATCATGCAGAGTCTTTGAACAGCAGTTTACTTCCTTTTCGTAAGCATCCGATCATGTGGATGTTAGATGACATTTGCAACTTTATTGGGAAACGTATGCTTGACAGGCGTACCAAATCGAGGGACATGCCGGATGACGGTTTTTTCCCTCGTGTTCATGATTTCATATAATTGAATATTGAAGCATGTGTTGTTGGTATTGTTAGCATCACGGACGATTTTAAGGCAACTTGGGAGCACGGTCGGGAAAGAGTATCAATTGACATGACTATTAGGAGTTGTACTTGTCGTGAGTGGGAGTTGAAAGGTAAATTTTAACAATTAGTTTGTTCGATTTATTGTTTATTAACATTTGTTATGATTTTTCGTAGGAATACCATGTAAACATGCATGTGCAGTGATTTTAGAAAGGGAGAATCGTGCTACCGATATGTCGATAGTTCGTACACCGTGCAGCGATATAAAGCAACGTATCAGTATGGGGTTTCTGGTTTGCCAGGGCAAGAACAGTGGCCAGTGGTAGATGTTGTACCACCGCTGCCCCCAATGTTCAAAAAAAGAAAGGCAGAGAGACCACGTAAATATTAGAAAACACATACAACTTCAACCACAACTCTACCGCGCAAAATGAGATGTCAGTTGTGTGGGATTCGTGGCCATAATAAGTGTTGCTGCCCAAATTCGAGTGCCAAGCAAGGAGAAAAATTTCAGGTACATTTGTGAGTAAAAACTGTTTTTTAGCTCTTTACGTATGTTGTTGTTGTGCTTGTGTATTTGTGTGCATATTCGAAACAGGTTAAGGCTACGAAGCATGAAACCAAATGCAATTAGCAATGCACTCGGAGCGGCCCTTTGAAAACAGCATACGTTAGTGTCTGTTTTTATTTCGTTTTACACATGTTAGTAGTATTGCTTATGTGTGTCTTTTTATTCGACAGAACGTATCCTTTTGTAGTCTGGCACAAAGCAATGCATCACACACACCTACCGTGAAAAAGGAGCCACAAGTAAGTTGTGTCATTATCTTTGGTCATATATGTTACGTACTTTACGTCACTTTTTTATAAGGAGAAACCGGTTGTTAACGAAAACAGAGCTACACAAATTCTCATTCAAGTACCCTCCACGGGTACTGTGCCCTCATCTATCGGTCTTTCAAATGTAAATATGAATGGCCCAATAGCTTTTGTAACACCGATAAGACTGACATGAGTGTGAACGGGTCCAATTACAACATGCATGGGATGTCGGCTACCACCGAAGATGCGGTGTCCCTAGCATCTTGGGGCCAATTAAATGACGATGTGGTGCATAACACTATTATGTAAGTTTTCAAATTTTTGTTTGGATTATTCAGCATTTTTATTCAATCGGAGTACATTATTTCAGCACTTGTATGTTGAAATGTGTTAGGTGTATGCTGAAAAAAGTTGTCCATGCCGGACAAAAAGGGTTTTATTATTTTGTTGATTCAATTGTCTTCGATGCATATGTTAGAGGAACAGATCCATTGCATTGGGCAGGTATTGTTGATTGGAATGTTTTATGCAGTACAAAATACGTGTTCATGCCAATTGTCACATGGTATGCTTGTTCGTAATATGTGCGTGTTACTTGCTTAACATATTGTGATAGGGGTCATTGGTCTTTGTTGGTTTTCTGTGGTTTCGGAGACCAAACAAAACGGATAATGATTATGTTGGATTCGATGGGTACAATGCGTCAATCGTCCATAGAGCCGGAGGTGTACATGTATTATTAGTTTCTTGTTCCAGCCATTATTCACGTATATTTTCTAATCATGATAAACAGGTTTGTAACAAATGTTTATGAGATCAAAAATGGGTTGGACGTAGACTCCATCGTTCGGCAAATACCCATTCAATAGCCGGATGTCCCTGCGCAAAAAGGGGCATCGGAATGTGGAATATATGTTTTGTATTACGCATTCCGATTTCTACAACAGGCACCGGATGTGTACGAGCCGNTAATTAATAAAGAATAATTTTCTGGTAACTTAAATTTGTAACCGTTACGGAATGGGTCATATTATATTATAATAACATAATGATAATGGTAAATAGTTTTAAACATATTTTGCACGTGACTTAAATGCCCATGTTTACTTAAGATGACTGCCCTGGTAAATAGCTTAATACTTATCGTCATTATCCAAACTGGTCTAGTGTGCAATATAATTATTTAAATAAATGATATTAATAAACAGAATAATGTTAGAAAATTGTTATTGTTATTAATATAGATATAGATATTAGTACTTATATTCAGTAATAAAATTTTAGTGGTATAGCAGCCATACGGTAAATTAGTTAAATAGTTTGGTACAGATTTTCCATTTGCTATATAACTTATTTTTAATAGTCTTTATGTAATAGTCTCTTTTTCTGTTTTCTTTGCCAAATAACACAATAAATTAAATTAATTAAATCTTGATGCATAAAAGATTTTTTATGAATATTTTTATTAATTTATTGTTTGTTATTTATACATATTTTATTTTTCGATGATAAATAAAATTATAACATCGATATATTTTATATTATTTCATTCGTACAATCCATTTCTTATACTTTATATTGTTATATCTAATTCGATTTTTTGAAATACGATTTTTATTAACTGAATTGAATTTGTTTTACATCAAAATTTATTAATAAATTCTGATATTAGATCTTAATATATTATATATGAATGTATTTAAATTATCTTTAATTAAATATATAAAAATATTTTGATAATTCTATTTATATATTTATTTTTAATCAAAAATGATAAATAATATGTATTCTTTAATTAATTTAATTTATTTCACAAAAATATATATAAAAAGAATTTTCTCTCTCCTAATGCGGGTTATTAGGCAAAAAAAACAGACTATTACACTAAGACTTTTTAAAAACAAGCTATATAGTAAATGGAAAATTTGCAGTAAGCTATTTAGCTAATTTACCAAGCAGCCATCTTTGTGAAGCAAAAGATGTATATTTAAGAAAAAATTTCATAAATATCCCTAATTTAATAGTCACCTAAATATCATATCCCTAAATTTAGGAAATCACAATAATTACATCTAAATTAATCAATGAGAAAATGGCGTGTTAGATCCCCAAAGTTTCGATAATTTGATAATATTGGTCCCAAACTTTTTAAAATGCAAAATTAGTCTCTAGAGTTTGATTAATTTGACAAATTGAATCCCAAAACTTTAACAATTTGGCAAATTTGGTCATCAAAGTTTTAATATTAACGCAATACCACCCCCAAACTTTAAAGTTAGTAATACAAGTCCCTAAAGTTTGCACACAGTAACAAGTATGGTCCCCAAAATTTTGAAATTTGGGCAAAATCAGTCCCCACTTAACCCTAACGGCGTTAACTTTGCGGTAAAGTGATTGGAACTTAGGTGACTTAATTTCTAATTCCGCGACTTAATTCATAAGCACTGGAACTCTGAGTTTCGTTCTTAAACCCCAAAATCGTCTCAAGATTGTTTCTTCTTTCACAAGTGGCGCAAATTTGAAGTTGTTGTTGTGTTCTGAAAAGTGAAATTTGGGCAGATTAATTGTTAGTCATAAACATGCGCAAAGTTTCAGCATTGTTGTGTTCTAAAATGCGAAATTTGGGCAAATAGTTTGTTCATTCCCTAGCGGCGCAAATTGCTAGTATTGTTGTGTTTTTGTTCACCCGATGCTTGCGTAGTTAAGTTATTATGTTCATTTTGGGTTATTCTGTTTATTTTAATTAGGATGTAGGGCGTTATTTTGGTGTAAGTGTTGTTTTCGTTGTATTTGTGTTTGAAGCTTAGGTTACGAAGTTGAGTATTTTGTTGTTGTGTTTGAAACTTAGGTTACGAAACATTATGTTGAAGTTTTTGAAGCATTGTGTTTTTGAAGCAATGTGTTGAAGTTTTTCAATTTGATGTATATTTCATTACATTTTCGCTGCATCTTGAAATTATTGTGGGTGTTGATGTATGTTATTGTAGTGTTACATTGTTGTTTTTGAAGCTTTGTTTATGAAGTTGCGATATGAAGTATGAATTATGGTTCTTGTTGTGTTAGTTGTAATATGTAAATTTTGTGCTATGATTGTTTTGTGTTTTTGTGTTATACGTTGCTATTTTGGTAAATTTTGGTTTTGTGGCGCGAAAGGTAATTTGGTTATCTTTATTAATTGTTATTATTGTTGGTTTAGTGGCTTATTTAATTGTTGTAGGTTATTCAATTTATTTTGTCGAAGCAATGTCTAGCGGGGGTGACAACTCGGACGCATTTTCCGAATTTGGTAATATGAGGTGGATGTAATTTGTAGTTATGTGAATTTAAATGTATCATAGTTGAATTTTCTCAATCTTGATTGTGCAGGTGGTTACAATTCTCATGCATCAAGGAACAGCTCAGATACAAGTTGCATCGGCTGATCCTCCGATAAAAGTGTGTTCAACACAATGTTCGATGGTATAGACATAGATTGTGATGAAGGTCACAATGCAAAGTATGACGAAGAACAACTTTATAACGTGCCAATTGATGACCCTACGGATCTCATGTCAAGTCCTCATTCGAATACGTTTAAAACAAAAATTTCACTTATTTTTTATCCAAAACGAGGACTGACGGCAAGGCAATTAGTGTAAGTATTTATTTATACGAAGTAAACATTATTTTGAATATTATGTTTATTCATTTTTTAATAATTTGGAACCACTTGATCAGGAAAGGTCTTTGTTTTGCAAGTAAAATTCAAGCAAAGAGTGCATTTGAAGATCTATAAGTTAAAGAAGGTAGAGAATTCTATTTTGTTAAGAATGACAAGTACCGTTTGTTTGTTCGTTGTAGAGGTGACGGTGACCGTCCATGTCCATGGTATATCAATGTTTCGATGAGAGACAATGACATCATGTGGTGTGTGAAGTCCGTTATACTGCATGACCCCCATTGCCATCGTAAGAAAGTCAATTCATCTGTCACTACATATTGGATAGCAAAGAAGTATTACCAACGTTTTTGGAGAAACCCAATTTAAGTTCTAAGGACTTGCAATCCGAAGTGAATACCGATTTGAAGTTAAAGTTTGGGAAACATAAAGCAAGACGTGCTCGGGAGCATGATATACGGTTAGTTCGTTCGGGATCTAGGGCGTCTTTTAAAAGCATAAGAATATATTGTGTTCAATACCTTATTTCGAATCCTGGTTCATCTGTTGTGTTAAAAGAGAGGAACTCCAAAACTTTTGTTGGTAGTACCCGATTCGAGGGGATTTACATATGTCCCGGAGTAAGTTATTGTATTGAATGTTCCAATATATTATGCAACATGGTTCGTATTATGGGATTTCATTATTGTCACAGGCATGTCGCGATGGGTTTTGGGGAGTATGTCGCCCAATTGTTTGCATAGACGGTACTCACACGAAGGAAAAAATACAAGGGGATATTCTAGTGGCTTCAAGCATTGATGCAAATAACGGTGTATTCCCATTAGCCTACGCCATCGTAGGTGGTGAAACAAAAGAGTCTTAGATGTGGTTTTTGGAGTTGGTTAAGCGAGATTGTGGAATATCTATAGAAAATGTACACATGTTCACCATTATGTCGGGTTAACACCTGCGGTTGATGCGTTATTCCATCGGATAGAGGTTTGTGCTACGTGTGTATTACATGTTTTGATATGTTCAATTTTTGTGTGGTGACTACTTGTGTTGCAGGTGCGACATTGTGTTCGTCACATTATTAAAAATGTGGCACAAGCCGGCTTTTCACCAACACGTATTGAGAATGCTATTTTGAGTACCGCAAGGGCAACAATGGAGGCATTATTCAATCAGTCTTTCGGAGAATTGCGAGGCATCAGCGTTGGAGCGTACGAGTACATGAGATTGATTCCAAAGGAGCATTGGTGTAAAACATTCTTCCGCACAATTTGCAAATCTGATATTGTACTTAATAATCATGCAGAGTCTTTGAACATCAGCTTACTTCATTTCGTAAGCGTCCGATCATGTGGATGTTAGATGTCATTTGCAACTTTATTGGGAAATGTATGTTTGACAGGCGTAACAAATCAAGGGACATGCCGGATGACGGTTTTTGCCCTCGTGTTCATGATTTCATAGAATTGAATATTGAAGCAGGTGTTGTTGGTATTGTTAGCATAACGGACGATTGTAAGGCAACTTGGGAGCACGGTTGGGAAATATTATCAATTGACATGGCTATTAGGAGTTGTACTTGTCGTGAGTGGGAGTTGAAAGGTAAATTTTAACAATTAGTTTGTTCGATTTATTGTTTATTAACATTTGTTATGATTCTTCGTATGAATACCATATAAACATGCATGTGCAGTGATTTTAGAAAGGGGGGGGATCTTGCTACCGATATGTCGACAGTTCGTACACCGTGCAGCGATATAGAGCAACATATCAGTATGGGGTTTCCGATTTTCCAGGGCAAGACCAGTGGTCTGTGGTAGATATTGCACCACCGCTGCCCCCGATGTTCAAAAAAAGAAAGGTAGGGAGACCACGTAAATATCAGAAAACACATGCAACTTCAACTAGAACTCCACCGCGCTAAATGAGATGTTAGTTGTGTGGGGTTCGTAGCCATAATAAGCGTTGCTGCCCAAATTCGAGTGCCAAGCAAGGAGAAAAATTTCAGGTACATTCGTGAGTAAAAACTGTTTTTTAGCTCTTTACGTATGTTGTTGTTGTGCTTGTGTATTTGTGTGCATGTTCGAAACAGGCTAAGGCTACGAAGCATGAAACCAAATGTAATGAGTAATGTACTCGGAGCGGCCTTTCGAATACAACACACGCTACCGTCAGTTTTTATTTCGTTTTACACACGTTAGTAGTATTACTTATGTGTGTCTTTTTTTTCGACAGAACGTATCCTTTTACAGTCCGGCACAAAGCAATGCATCACACACACCTACCGTGAAAAAGGAGCCACAAGTAAGTTGTGTTATTATCCTTGGTCATATATGTTAAGTACTTTGCGCCACTTTTTTATAAGGAGAAGCCGGTTGTTAAAGAAAATAGAGCTACACAAATTCTCATTCAAGTACCCTCCACGGGTACTGTGCCTTCATCTGTCGGCCTTTCAAATGTAAATATGAATGGCCCAGTGGCTTTTTGTAACACCGATAAGATTGACAATATTTAAACAGTTAAATAGTACGTAGAACCATTAAAAAACATGTCATTTTCATATGCACCTTTCGTACATTTGGCAAGTTCTTCTGTTATTCTAAAATCTACTGAATCTTGCAGTCTCAAGAGCAACACAAGCACTAATATACTACAAGGGTTCAAGGTAATCTTCTAAAAAACAGTTCCGTAAAACAAACAGATCGCTCACAAACATCAACCGCTCTATAGCAATAGTAATATCATTAGTAATTAATGTGATATAGTAATATCATGAGTCATTGAATCATAAATTTTTACAAAAACATGTATATTTCAATGAGTTTTATTGATTTCGGTATACCGAATTACTATCTCCCCAATACTCAATAATTCAAACCTCAAACTCGAACATAAACCAAATTCATTTAGAACTTAACACGAACATTGAAAACACTCAAGAACGAATTCGTTCATTCGACTTATCAATGCAAAACCGATCCGAGTTCGAGTTTCTGAATATATCCAAAACCGGAACACAAGAAACCATGAAATTTAAAAGCATATAGAAAAGTTGAATATCTCTGGCTAGCTTAAAGAATGCTGAAATTCAGTGGGAAACTATGCATCAACTAGATTTTGAATGTGTACGAGTATGATTGTCATATCATCTGTTCTATTATCATTCTGAAACCACAGTTTGTACGACTCTTTCGCAATCGCATAACACGCATCCCGGGGATCAGAATGCTTTTTAACCTGCATTACAATCGAAGAACAAAACAGTCGTAAATTCTCATACTCTCTCGTATCAGCAAGTAAAAAGTTTCTTACCATTCTACAACAGTTTGGCTGGATAAGAACTCAAAAATTTCATCACTTGCAACGGCGAAAAAGACGTGGTTCGATGTAAGTTGCACAATTGATACTTCCGGATCAGCTATAACACCGATCGACTCAGCCAGGCTGTCAACGATACTTCTCGTAAATGCAGTACCAGGATACATTCCATTCTGTAACCATAACCTAGGGGGATCACTACCCTCAATCTCTTCATCGTCCCAAGATTGAATATTCGGGTCCTTGTTCCCTTCAACTTGATCAACACTTAAAACTCTTGCCCCACAAAGCTTAACTCTTTCACACTCATCTTTTCTGAATGGTGTTTGATCACAAGATAAGTCTTGTGCTTGTAAACTATCCCGATCCTTAACAGCTAAAACTGCCCTTGAATCTCCAACATTTGCTACGTAAAGCTTGTCACCGATGATAAGTGCTGTAATAGCTGTTGTACCACTCATTGAATCACGGGATAAATATCAAATCAGTAAATAAAATCGGTCAACTTCAACATGTGGAAAGAACGAGGTCAATTGCGAAAATACATTATATAAACGATTTTGAAACTTTGGAGGCCAACCATGTAATTTTTAAACTTTGAGGGCATGATGTTTACAAATTTAGAAAGTTAGAGAGTCAATCACACACATTATATAAATTTTATGTGTTTCGTTCGCAATTTTAAAACTATAAGGATATCGTCTTGACACTATTTTAAAGATTAGAGGTGAATGACAAATACCACTCATTTTTTTTAATTAATAATTTTTTTTTAATTAGTAATATTTAGTTTAGTGTATAGAAATATTAGTTTGTTTTAAAAATATTTAGTTTAGTGTTTAGGATTATTATTCGATTTTTTTTGAAAGTGTTGTTGACTATGTTTATAATATTTAGTATATATTTAATTTCAATCTTTATTCTAATTAGTATTTCTATTTTATTGATTAGAAATATTTAGTTTAGTGTTTAGGATTAGTTTATGATTTTTTGTTTAGTATGTTAAAAATATTGAATTTGTTGTTTAATTTTGGTGTAAAATTTTTGATGCAGATATGAGTCGTCGTCGTTCTCGTACTCCAGCATCGATTACATTGTTGTATCGTCAAGAACAATATATTAGTAGCGATGTTATTCGAGGTGAACCTGGAGGTGTCTTACAATTCAAACATGGAGAGTATTACCTAAACAAAATGGGACAACTGGATGATAAAATGAATGCATACTTGATCGAGTAGGGGTTTTATGGCGTTTTGAAGACCATCAGAATGAGATTAGATACTCATATAATGACTGCACTTATTGAGCATTGGAGACCAGAAACACATACTTTTTTTTTACCTTTTGGTGAAGCGACCGTTACTCTGCAGGATGTATCACTTATTTGGGATTTTCCTATTCAGGGTGTTGCTATTACGGGTACAAGAACCACTTGAAGTGAAATGAAGTGGATTTCGTTTTGTAGCAGTACTTTCGGCTGGACTCCCGCGACATCCGTCTTTAGTGATTCGTATTTCAAAATATGGCACTTGGGAGTGTTCGTCCTTTTCCGGGCTGCATCACACTTAGCAAGTGATGCGGAAGTCCTCCAGTTCGCTCGTGCGGTTTCTCTTTTGATCGTGGTGAATGATATGTTATCTGACACAAATAGGGATACGGCGAAACTTTTGTTGATGGATCTTATGTTGTTACCTGACACAAATGATATGTTAAACTTTTGTCGAAGAGTTTAAAGCGATGAGTTGGGGATCTGCTGTACTCGTAAATCTATATCGCGAGTTATGCAATGTGGCGATAGGTGGAGTTACGGTAGATGGAGCGTTTCGGCTACTTCAGGTACATTTTCTACGATATAACATTATTTTCACTATGTTTTTAATATTTGCGTAATTTATTTCTTTGTACTTGTAGATTTGGGCATGATCTCGGATACTATCGATCACCCATTCGTTAAGGGGGCGTTTTGTGAATGATGGTTATGACGCTCGATGTTTTCAGTATTATGGATGGAGGTGAATTTGAATTTGAATTTGAATTTGTTTGACCCAATGAAAGTTGTTTTGATGATATTAATGTTATGTTGTTGTAGGGTTTTCGGTGGTCGGTTGGACCACCATGACATATGGAACAACTCTATACGGTTATGTAGAGACTCCCTAAATCTTATTGACCGTAGGGAGGTATAGTTGCAATTTAGTTTTCAAGATTTTAGGTTGTTTTAATTATTCTTTTATAGTTTGTATGATTGATGTACGAAGATATAGACCTCGAGCAAGCTGACAAGATCACTACTTCAATGTAGATGTATACCGGGCCGTTGATATACATCGGTCGCGTAGAGCCACTTCACCCTGGCCGTGTATCTCGGCAGTTTGGCCTGCCACTCTGTATTCCCCGGACACCAAAACCTGCTGATATCCTTAACCGGTTGTATTCATACAGGAGCGAGAGAGGGCATGATTGGTGTACCATTAATGCAGAATGGATTTTTATGTGGGAAAACTGCTACGAACATTTGTGCGGTGAGTTAGAATGAATCAATGAAGATACATAATTCTTATTATACAAATCACACGGGGTGATGCATTTGGCGGTATGGTCGGAGGAAAGTAGTCGGTGGAGGGGAGGATTTGCTAAGTCAATGGCTCGCATTGTAATGTTTCATATGCGAATTCATTTTTTAACTAACTTTTGTTAATGTTACATGTTTAGGCGACTGAGTTAGATAATGTCGCGGAGAACCAATTCGGGGGGGCAACGTAGAGACTTTACAACGGGTGAGGAAGCAGGAGCCACTGCATTTTCACAAGTGTATGTGTACTGGTCTTCCCCTCACTACACGTATCCTGGTCATAGGTTTAATTCACCTATGACCCAACCTCCACCTCATGAGACTCAACCATCTTGCCCCCTATCGTACGGCACAACAATTCAGGGATGGCACTCCTATCAGCATCCTCGACCGAACCCTGAAGTTGGCATAGTTCGTGGCAACCCCTTTATCAAACGCCACACAATGCCCCTCGGCCTATTCCCACTGTGCCGTCTCCTTTGCAACGCGATCGTCGCCCACGTAGAACACAGAGGAAATCATCTAGTAATGTACAGTCGTATGATGACACTATTGATTTTGATTTTTTTATGATTAATTAGTATTGTTTCGAATTCTACATAGTAAAGTATTTTAAAAACAATTTTATCTTACAAATAAAAAAATTTATTATCTAAATTCATGTCAGTTCGGATTCTCGTGTTTCGTCTTCGTCATTCTCTTCTTTTTTTTGAGCGGGAAGGGTCATGCCATAAAATCCATCGGGGTTAGTCCACTCATACTCTGGCCTTAAGGAGTCCAACACCGCATGTCCATATGTCGATCGAAGGGTGTCCATCGTAGAGTTCTGTATTAACATGTTATCCGTTTGTCGACCAATTTTTTTTGCGGCTCTGATTGCATGGGTTAGTCCACCTATGACCCAACCTCCACCTCATGAGACTCAACTATCTTGCCCCCCATCGTACGGTGCAACAAGCCAGGGATGGCACTCCTATCAGCATCCTCAACCGAACCCTTATAAAATGCCACATAATGCCCTTCGGCCTATTCCTAGTGTGTCGTCTCCATTGCAATGCGGTCGTCGCCCACGTTCAACACAGAGGGAATCATCTAGTAATGTACAGCCGTATGATGACACTATAAATTTATCAATACCGTCTGTAGCACCCGAGTTTCTATTAAGTTTGAAAACATTTTTTCGTTGATTGACACTCAAAATTCATAAAATACACAAAATTTATTCTTGAAGTTTGAAAATTATGAATAGATATATAAATTTTAACGGTGTCGTCATTTGATGGTTCATAATAAACTATATTGATAACTTGAAATGTCTTACATACATTTAATTGAAATTCAAGGGTTATAATTGCATATCTTGACTCATATATTATATTATATTTACAATTCTGTGATTTGGAGGACATGTCATTTCGTAAGATGGAGAGATGTATACAAATTATGTTTATATAAACAAATAAACACCAAAAATATTTAAGAAATCAAACATATATAAAATGGATAAATTATACAAAAAAAATTAATTGTGTGATATTTCACTCATATAGATATATTAAATTGGCATTTTCCTAAAAACATGAACAAGACATTTACTATATTCAGTATCTCTCCTGTAAATTGATCCAAATTTCATTCCAAATCCAATGTGAAATAATTTTATATTTCAACACATTCCCTCAAGTTCAAATACTCGACAAATTTGGATTTGCAAATAGAAATGAACTGTACTATTCTGATATTAATTATTGATAAACTAGATTTTGTCCGAACGAGCTCTGAAACAATGTTGGAATTATAGAGTTTGACTAAAATTATAACAGGAATCTGAACATATATAACGTATAAGAGAATGAGATCATACCATAAAAGACTTGAACAAGTCATTTACTATCGTCCATAATCACTCTTATAAACCAATCCAAATCTTAGTACAAATTCAATGTGGGAAATTTTGATATTTGAACACACACCATCAAATCCAAATACCTGACAAATTTGAATTTACGAATTGAAATGAACCAGATTTTCCAAGTATCGATATTAGAGCCTTGCCGAAATTATAACAGAAGTATGTACGGATATAACATATAAGATTTGAACAAAACATTTATTATGTCACAATCTCTCTTATAAACCAATTCAAATTTTACTACAAATTCAATGTGCAACAATTTAATATTTCAACACCCTTTAACACACTATCTAACCTAGAATCAGATGTCGGACAAAATACCAATGCCAGTGGGTATTTCCACAAGTATAAAAATATTGCTTATACCAAACGTGTGTTCTTTGGTGCGCGTTTTATGTGTGTTTAAATATATATATATATATACATATTTAATAGCGATTACTTTGAATAGCGCTTAATAAGATTGAAATTATTATAATATTTGTTAGAAAGTTTAAATAAGCAAACTTCAGGGATGAAGTAGGGGTCTGGAAACTTAATCATAGAAATCCTGTCCCACATCGGAAGTCAGTTATCTTTTTTATCTATATATATACCGGAACGATATGAAGCCACGGGCATCATACCAGAAGATTAAGAACTACAAGGATTTAAAGTCAACATGGCGGATATTTCTGGAAATCTTATCAACACACAATCGGAGCAGCCTAAATCCTCCGTGCAGTTAGCTTTTGAGGGACTCGGCAGCCTCATTCATCTCCTTCCGACCGGAACTGTCTTCCTTTATCAGTTCCTCAGCCCTCTTTTATCCAATAACGGCGATTGCAGCCCCACTAACACGGCGTTAACCGCCCTTTTAATCGTCTTTTGCGGCTGTTCTTGCTTCTTTTCATCCTTCACTGATAGTTACGTAGACAGCAAGGGAATTAAGCGTTACGGAATCGCAACGAGAACTGGGATGTTTCCGGGTACGGACGGCGAAGATTTGTCCGATTACAAACTGCGAATTGGAGACTTTATGCATGCGTTTTTATGTCTTCTGGTTTTTGGAGTTGTGGCTTTATTGGATTCAAATTCAGTTCAATGTTTTTACCCTTCGTTTGCTTCGACTCAGAAGACATTAATCATGGCGTTGCCGGCGGTGATCGGATCTATTTCCGCTACCGTCTTTGTATTGTTTCCGAACCAGCGTCATGGGATAGGGTATCCATCTTCCGATTCCGACAAGATTTCCGATTCCGACAAGGTTTCAGATTCATCTCCGGCTTAAAATTGTGATTGCACTATTATAAACATTTCTAATTTGTACTAGGTAAAGATGTGATAAATGATAACTACTATTAATGGAATGTTTGTTTGATTATTTGGAATCAATTTTTTAAATTTTGATAAAATTTAGTAAATTTCCTAAATTTACTAAACCGGTGAAATATTCACTTGGTCATTAACAATGCAATGAATTCAAAATCAAACAACAACTCTACTTTTTAAATATACAATACATATTATATAACATTTAGGTGGATGANGTGACATAAATAAGAAATATATAAAAATGATGAGTAAAGATGGACTAGGCAATTGCAATTGTCGATATTCCAAAATGCTTTAAATTGTAATACAGAAAGAATAAATACTGTGTAACTTGTTCTTCTTACAGGTCTTTCTCTTTTAATTTCTTTGTTTTCTACTTTTTAGGGCTGTATTTCTTCCATTGACGGTGTTGTCTACTCTTGATACCATGAACTGAGGAATCGGTTTCTGGGTTTTCTTCCTTTTCATCTTTTTGTCACACCTGTGAAGGGAATTTCATCGATATAAAAAGAGCAGAGAGTTTTTATATCAATCATGGCGGTGGTTGAAAATGCTGGGGTTACCGGTACGGCTTCTTCGCATCGGGATACTCAACAAAACGACGTCGTGGTTAGTCACCATCACAATCATCAGCCGGAGAAAGACGCCGCTAACAACCAAAAGTCAACTGTACGAACCGATCAGAATTTTGAACATAAGATTTCGAATACTCATCACAATCAGTTTCAGGAGCAGGTCATCGGTGGAATTGGGATCCCACAAGAGAAAAGGATGAATGAAAATCTTGATAGTGATGTGGGTTTGAGCAGGAAAATGAGAGATTTGGAAGAAATGCTCTCAAAGTTAAACCCTATGGCTGAGGAATTTTTGCCCCCATCACTATCTGCCTTTGGAGCAAATGTTAGTCATCAGAGACTGATGGTAGCTTCTCCACATGCGGCTGCCTCTTTAGCTGGACTGGTAGCTGGCCATTTTGGGTATAATGCTAATGGATTTCTGATGCAGCAACAAGTCAATTCTGGAGTTCCAACTGTGAATTCTTTCAGAAAGGTAAGCTAATTTGTTATCTTCTTTCAATTGCTTTATAATTTATATGCGTGATGTTAGAATGTTTTGTGAACCATTTACTCTGTTTGTAACTTGTAATACAAATCTCTATGCTTGTGAATTTACAAGAAAATTGGCTACACTGATGGAAAAAGGAGAACAAATACCAGAACAAGCATAGCTCAAAGAGAAGATGTGATTAGGAGGACAGTCTATGTTTCTGACATTGATCATCAAGTAATGAGAAGCTAGCTTTCGTATCTACTTTTCACTTAGTATTTATCGTGCTAAAATTTAGGTTACTGAAGAGCAACTTGCTGCACTTTTCATTGGTTGCGGGCAGGTAGTTATTTTTTTATTCAAATCTTCGGCTTAAAACCAGATGCGCTTGTATGCCATTTTTCATTTTTCTTATGAAGGTTGTGGATTGTCGTGTTTGCGGTGATCCCAATTCAGTACTTCGTTTTGCTTTCGTTGAGTTCACTGATGAAGGTACGTTATTAGCTTGATCATTTGATTGTGCCCTGTTTTTTCAATTAAATTGCTGCATCCTCGACTTGCAGAAGGAGCACGAAATGCTTTGAGTTTAGCAGGTACTATGCTTGGATATTATCCCGTTAGAGTACTTCCTTCCAAAACTGCAATTGCACCCGTCAATCCGACGTTCCTTCCAAGAGTGAGTATCCATTCGCATAATCTATTAAGAACAATATAATTATTCTATGACTAATCTTTATGTATAGTCTGAAGATGAAAGGGAGATGTGTGCAAGAACTATATACTGTACAAACATTGACAAAAAGGTGAATTCCTAGTAACATTGTCTTAACCATTTCTCCGTATCGATGCATCATTTATCGTTTACCGACGCAGGTTACTCAAGCAGAAGTTAAACTCTTCTTTGAATCTATATGTGGAGAGGTGTGTTGTTGCTCTCTTTACTCACACGCATACAAATTCGCTAACTAAACATATTGAATCAGGTACACCATTTGAGGTTGCTCGGTGATTATCATCATTCCACTCGTATCGCTTTCGTGGAATTTGTCATGGTAAGCATTTCAAGATTGCATTTTTATTACGAAATCAAGTTTTTTCATTGAAAAGGAAATGTGGGATACATGTTAATCAAGATTTGGTGTTGCTGATAATTGCAGGCTGAGAGTGCTATAATTGCTCTGAACTGCAGTGGTGCAATATTAGGAACACTGCCTATAAGGTGTGTAGTTCTGGTTCTTATCGTCATTGTTCTTCAAGTTTGGTAACATTGTGTGTGGTGTGTTCAGGGTGAGCCCTTCGAAGACACCTGTCCGGCCCCGAGGTCCTCGTCCATCGGTGCGCTGAAACTGAAACTGAGTCAAGTTTATGCAATGCAACCAGCACAGCAACTTAACTGTCCTGAGTTCTTATCACAGACAGCT
Organism: Utricularia reniformis; assembly: GCA_009725065.1. Classification (NCBI taxonomy): domain Eukaryota; kingdom Viridiplantae; phylum Streptophyta; class Magnoliopsida; order Lamiales; family Lentibulariaceae; genus Utricularia; species Utricularia reniformis. Next base: position 7,084 of record RWGZ01001688.1, on the reverse strand, counting down.
TTGCTCTGTATTGTATGCTTCTTGTTGTTTTTTGCTTTGGGTTCACTTTACCTGGCTGCTTAAGTTATGAGGATGCTTCAACAAAGCAGTTACTTTATTGCTCTGTGAATTTACTTTCTACTTATCGGAACCCTACCGGATGTGAATGCTCATATGGTAACTACTGAAACTTTGACATCCTCCTTTGAAAGCTCGGCCATGTCGAATTTTATTTGTCATCTCCTTATTGTCTTCATTGACGCCCATCGCCATCGAATCATCCAACATTCTGTTTATTATCCGCCCCATTGACGACCTTCTCGAAGATACGCGCCTTGAAATAACAGTCGAACAACAATCAATCGATCGATTGATGAAAGGAAATGACGGTGCTGTTTGAAATTCGATGGCAGTGTCTCTGTAGCTCCACCGTGCGCCACGTCGGATGTGAACCTTTTTCCGATCACATTCCATAAGTCTATTACAACCGTAGGCACCCGGTTTGACGGGCACCTAACTCCTCAAAAAAAAATTAATTAATTTTTCAAAAAAAATATATATCATACTTTCCATACGAGAATATAGTTTTCTTTGAGAACAAGGAGTTATTTTTTATGTATTTTAAAGTTTTTATTTATCTATCTGGAATCAAGAACGCTTAGTATTTAGGTGTCCATCAAACCCTAAATTTATTATTGAAGAATATTTAACGTTCTTTTTATGGATTGAAGAACGCTTCAATCCATACAAGTTTTTCAATATAATTTCTTTCATCATAAATTTATTATTGAATCAAGATGATTTTATTCTTACGGTAAAAATTCTCGAGTTGAATCAATGTTTATTTAAGTATTTTAACATCAATATTTATCTAAAATATATTTATTTTACTAATAATTAAATTAAATTATCCACATAATGTAAATAAATTAAAATTTAAAAATAAATGATATTGTTATAAAGATGAAATAAAATTTATTATTAAAAATAAAATTTATATTAAAAATAAATATTTAAACTCGGTGGGCTTTTATTGGGTTGGGCCTAATATTCAAACAATAAAAGTCCCTTAACTTTAAACTTAGAAAATGACCATGATCATACCAAGACAACATTAATTTATTTATTACATTATTTTTAATGTTTGTTAACTTGTACGTTATTTCCATCAAATTGGTAGCATTATTTGATCTAAATAATAACTTTTACTATTATGCCAGTGAGTTTTCATAAGAAAAGTATTACTAATTTCGTATATAGCATAATTGTCATATCCAAAGTATTATATATGTCATTAAATTGATTATCTAAATTATGCAATATCTTTTAGATTTTTAGTTTGTAATTGCAAATTACATAATGCAACGAGAATTCATAAACACTGGATGTTTTATTATAAAATAATAAAAAAGAAATTTATTTAAAGATTCTTACAATCTTGGCTGCATGAAGTTTGGCCGCCGGAGTTGCCGTCTTCTTGAAAGAGACGTGGGCTTCATCCCAATCATCAATGGCGGTTCCNATTATTAATTTATTTTGTAATTAAAAATATTATTTTAATATAAAATTATAATTTCAAATTTATAAGAAAGAGATATAATTATTTTGTACAATGTAGCTCAATTAAAATTCTACATTTCAATTACAATATTTTTGCAGAACGCTTTTACATTTTATAATTCATTATTTGTTTACACAGAACATTACGTAGATTCAAATTATACATTTTGATTTTGCATTCTAATTATAAATTCTGATTATACATTATATAATTTGTACAGAATACACATTTATAAAATGATCATGACCATACCAAGACAACATTAATTTATTTATTATATTATTTTTAATGTTTGTTAACTTGTACGTTATTTCCATCAAATTCGTAGCATTATTTGATCTAAATAATAACTTTGACTATTATGCCAGTGAGTTTTCATAAGAAAAGTATTACTAATTTCGTATATAGCATAATTGTCATATCCAAAGTATTATATATGTCATTAAATTGATTATCTAAATTATGCAATATCTTTTAGATTTTTAGTTTGTAATTGCAAATTACATAATTTAACAACTTTGCGATTTAATAAGAGCAATGCAACGAGAATTCATAAACACTGGATGTTTTATTATAAAATAATAAAAAAGAAATTTATTTAAAAATTCTTACAATCTTGGCTGCATGAAGTTTGGCCGCCGGAGTTGCCGTCTTCTTGAAAGAGACGTGGGCTTCATCCCAATCATCAATGGCGGTTCCCTCCAGAACCGAGATTACTCATTCGCATATCACTTTTACGCTATTTCCCAACATGACAACGTGCGAAGCGAAGGAAATTGCCACACCCATAAAAGATTATTCGTTCAAAACAGAGCATCTTTTCCAACTTTCATCGTTTTCTAGGTCGACAGACATTCTTTTGAAATTTCACTTTAATTTCTTCTTTAATTTTGTTCGAAATTGACGGCTCATATTCCCCTCAATTATGTTGAAATTGCTGCTTTGTCTCCAAATAATGGAATCTAGAGTTCTTTATGTACTTTTGTAGGAGTAAATATTTGCTCCTTAGGTCAATGTTTTCTACTCTTATGCGTGTTTAATTTAAACCCAAAATAGGAGAAGAAGTTAAGCTCTAGTTTTTCCCATGGGGAGCAACAATGGAAATTCCTGGTTCAATGCTGTCAAAAGTGCTTTTAAATCCCCTTCTTGTCCAAAAAAACCAGAAGACAAGGTGACTATCTTATCTTGTGCTCAAACGTTTAATTTTATACTGAATGCTTCTTCTTGTTCCTTTTAGCAGAAGAGAAGAAACTGGAAATGGCTTAACAAAAAGAATTACTATATTGAAACAAGTATTCAAACAAATCTGTTGTCTAAGCCTTGTAAAGTAGTTGAATCTGAAGAAAGGAGTGCAATTGCAATTGCTATGGCTACAACTGCTGCAGCTGAAGCTGCTGTTAAAACTGCACAGGCTGCTGTACAAGTCATGCGTCTGTCCAGAAAATCTGTTTTAGCTAGAGAACAACGTGCTTCTCTTGTTATACAGAGGTTCTACAGAGGATATTTGGTAATCTTAATTCTCCTTCTTCTTATGCATTTACTGATGAATGTTGTTGTTCCAGGCTAGAAGAGCTCTTCATGCACTAAAAGGAGTAGTCAAACTTCAAGCAGTTATACGAGGATACATTGTACGAAAACGGGCAAAGATGACGCTTCAATGCATTCAATCTTTGGTTCGAGTTCAAGCACATGTATGTAATCAACGTAGACGGCTTTCATCTTGTGAATCCAATACATCTTCCTCATTGCTCACTCCGGGAAGTGCTACTGTTACATTTGAGGTTGAAAAAGAGAGGAGATCATTGGATATGAAGAAAATCCGTATTCCGTTGAGACGACATTCGTTTGCGGTGCCGGAAAGTGAACAACTTCTTGATCCCAACTACAGAAAGGGTACCCATCTACATTTTTCAGTTAGCTCATTAAAGACACCATCTTCATGTAAAATAAAGGGTACCCAAGTGCGTTCATGCAGCCCTGGTTGTCAAAAGGAGGAACATGAAACTCCAACTTCATGCTTGTTTTACTCTCCAAGGACAAGTTTTAGTGATAGATCTTCACTCTATTTTGCTCGACCGAATTATATGGCAGCTACTGCATCAGCAAATGCTAGAGTCGGTGCACAGAAACTGCATTTTTCGAGCCCCAGTAGAGAGCCGGTGAGTTCAGCCAAGAAACGACTGATGTTTACTTCCTGAAATTCACAGAGACATGGTTATTGATGAACTGTATGAGTGATTGCTGTAGTTTGCACTTTGCACTGTTTGAAGTAGATCTTTAATGTATTTCATGTGATTGCAATCTAATATCACAGTGGACCTCTAAGTCGTGATGAAATAATTTCAATGGAAAGTTCGCACCATTCATATCACCAACCGATCGGGACCGGTACGAGCGGTACCGACCGGTATGACTTCCTTAATCGGGTGATAGGAACTATGGGAGTTTTAAAAATTAGTCGAACTAGTGGATCGGAAATGCTTTTTACTGATCGAATCGTTTTGAATCGATTTAATAGAAAAATAATTAATAATACTAGTGGACAACATAAATATATTTTTTTACGAAGAATTCTAAATAAATCCTTAAAAAATGTAATTATGTAAAATAAAAAAATTTTGATATATAATTAAAAAAAAATTAAAAAAATTTTAATATAAATTCTTAAGAACCGGATTTTGAGTGAAATAAATCGGATCAACCAGATTTTTTGACACCAAGACTGGTTTTTAAAATAATAGATTAATCGGTTTAAATCGGATCGGAATAATGAACGATTCCCGATCGAATCGGTCGGTCCGATCGATGTTTTAAAAGCATGATATGGGACGGGACAATGCCCATTCTCTCTAGTTGGGATTTAGAATTGGGGATTAGGGATTCTGGGCCTGCAGCTTTCTTCACTTTTAAGTTTTAAACTTTGATTAGTGTGTTAAATAATGAATTCAAAAGGAAATCTAAACTACTTGATGAATTTAGAATTTCGGAAACCGTCCAATTTTCGAATCAACGACATTTATACTGTCGCTTTTTTTGCCAAAATACCCACTGAAATAATTCAGTTTTGCCAAAATGCACATATATGGACATTAAAATATGTAAAAGTATAATTTTTGTACGTTAAAATATGTAAATCTGATATTTATATTAATATTTAATTTTAAATCTTTCTTGTTTACTTAAATATAATTTAATAAATTAGTTAGGTTAGGTTTGTAAGATTTTAGATAAGTTATACTAGAAATCTAAATTTATTATCAAATAACCTTCTAAGAGCAATGTCGGCTTAATATATGGACGGACATCTATATCCTCTGTACCTACCATACAATTCAATGCACCTCAATATCATTCATAAGTAATGTTTTTATATCTGATGAGACTCTCGGAACCCGATACCCCGAACCTGATCAGGGTCAAGCTTAGCTAGGCTAGCCCGAGTGACATAAGCCGAACTTGAAGGCTCAAACCCAGCTCACGTGAATGGACAACCCAGCGAGAACAGTCGGGCCCGAATGCCCGTTCTTATCGATCGGGACCGACCAATAGAGTCATGCATTCTCCCCCTCGTCAGGACCGATCGATCCACATCACACAGACTATGCTTCGGGCCATCCACATTCCTCAACATGTGACGACAATCTTTGACAATCCTGCTAGAGGCAGGTCCGACGGAGTCGTAAGAGCCTCCTTTTGGTCCGGAGATAGCCGACTAGTAGCGCCGAAAGGCCTAGCGTCGTGCAGCCCTATAAAGTCATGCCCGGCGGCTGTCCCGCCTGACACGAGCAGACCTAGCCGCATGGGACAGGTACAAAACGACACCCTACTGTTCACGCATCACAAAATGTGTATATAATGGACACTTGGGAGGCAAAGAAAATGATCCTCTTTTTTCTCTTCTTATTGCCCGGCTATCGATTTATTTTCGATGAGTTTTCTTCCCCTCGTTGTCTAAAGAACAAACATGACATTTGTAATCAACAACTTGCTTATTGAATTGACTAAGGGCATTTCTAACTCTTAGTCAAGTGGTTTTTTCCCTATCTTTTTGGGGTTTTCCACTCTAAAATTGTCTTGTCCCTTCTATATTTGATTCATAATCGTCTTCCACATATTAAATAAATTACAACTGAGTTCGTCTTGCAACGAACCGAACGACTGTTGACACCCTCGGTTTTTGGACCACAACAATATCGATTGGTATACCGTTCGGTACGACAAAAATTGGGTGGTATCAGTATTTTGATCAATACCGCAAGGTACCGAGTTCCAACCCGGCTAGTATCAATTCTAAATACCGATATCACACGGTTTTGATGTACCAACCGATATAAAGACTTTGTCTACAGATGTATTAAGCCGACATTGCTCTTAGAAAGTCAAACATTTGATATTAATTTTCATATTAGTAATATAACTTATCTAAAATCTTTAAAAGAGAGTCCAATTAATTTATTAAATTATCATATTAACACTTAAGTAAACAAAAAGGAATAAAATTAAATATTAATACAAATATAGACATTTGATATAAATATTAATTTTATAGATTTTAAATTAAATATTAATATAAATATCATATTTACATATTTTAACGTACAAAAGTTATACTTTGACAGCTTTTTATGACATATGTGTACTTTGGTAAAACTAAATTATTTGAGTAAGTATTTTAGTAAAAGAGCCCAATGAACATCTAATGTTCATTGGGCCACATCACTATGCTATATTTGAAAATTTTGTTTATGTGTGAAGTTTAATAAAATGTTTTGGATATAAAGATGGTAAATTTTTAAATATATTTGATAAAATAATTATATTTTATTTTTGTAAAAATATAAATATATTTTTATACATGAAAAATAATAAATATAATCTTATTATAAATAGGAGTTTGTCTTAAATTGTGAAGATGAATCCATTGGTTTTAATAAACATGATTGATGAGAACTTTAGGATCGGGTATCTTGTGATGGGTAAAACCCATTAACTATTGGGCTAATTCAAATGGTGGAAACGAATTCTTACAGCCCGTTTGTACACTTAAGGAAAAGCGGCCCGATGTTTAACGAGAGGCCCGAAGATTACCTTAAGCGAAATAAAGCGTTTTCTGATAATTGGCTCATTGGCTCGGTCCGAACGGTTACAGACTCACGTTTTCCACGCTTCGGGCCTCCACACGTTTACCACGCCTCGGGCCCGATCACGCAGACCACACCTCGGTCCTAACCTCGTTTTACATCTCGCGATAACAACCTCTAACAAACCTATCAGAGACGATTACAGAGCGTGATTTACACACGCCGGCAACTCTATAAATACAGGGCGCGACGACGGAAATAGCAGGACCTTTTGGACGCGTAAGAACATGCCGTTACCCTGCCGGAATTCTTACTGCTTTCTTTTCCTTGTCATTGTCATTAAGCATCTATTGTATTCATTATGAATTATTTGATTAGTGAACATACTAAGAGTATAATCTACTCTTAGTCAAGTGGTTTTCACCTCAATTCCTGGGGTTTCCACTATATATCGCCGTGTCAT
>RWGZ01001687.1:29652-43045 GCA_009725065.1 Utricularia reniformis | reverse complement strand
GGTGCTTTGTGAGGCCCTATGAAAATGAGATAATATCGTGTGCCAATTTATATCCAGAGAGAATGTACAAGTGAATTGCAAGCGTTTTGTGAGGCTATATGAGAATGAGATAATCTCGAGTGCCAGTTTATACCTGAAGAAAGTGTTATTGAATTAGGGCATTTAGTGAGGCTCGAGGTTAATGGGTGTTTGGTGAAACCCAAATACGTGGCGAATTGGGGTGTTTAGTGAGATCTGAGTTTAATCGGATGCTTATTGTGATCCGCTGAAGACATTCGTCTCCTCCATGACTCGATAGAATCAGTTAATGGTATATCACTCGCTCATTTTTTGAAGGAGAACATAACAAGTCAGTCTAAGCAAGTGGTGTCAGACGCGTGTTTGGGTCCAATACCGGGATTTCAGAAACTCTATTTATGGTCGGGTATTTTCTCTTGCGATCAAAGCGGCCAAGTGATCGTCTTATGGTAAAATTTTCACAATTCATGATCGGGTATTCTTATTTACGATCAAAGTGACCAAGTAACGGCCTTACGGCGTCAATGCTCGGAGCTCGTCATGATCGGGCACTCTCAGTAGTTATTGAAATTGTAAACTAATCTCCCTATAACAGGGGTCATTGTTTGAAATATTTATCGTTTGGAGTAATTATCAACCTATAAATCGTGTTTATGGATTTCATTCGGATAAACTATTAAAATGACCAAACGTTCGCCGGACGACACGGATCCAACTGAGTTTTATTGTCACTTGAGACTCTTGTTCACATCCGAAGTTATCATAAACATGCTTAACGACAAGGAGTTTCTTATTATTGTTGATCGCGATTCTTATTTGCCAGATGCAAAAATATGAAGCCTTTTATCGAAGCACGTTGAAAGATGGTTCGTCTCCAACAGTTGAATTGATTATAGAGAAAATCGCACTTTATTTTAGAGATAGGTTTTTAAAGAATATTGCAGATTTTACGGAAATATACTCTACTAGAGAAGTCAAAATAAAGAAAAGAACATTCATTATTATTTCTGAATAGTTTGGGGAATACAAAATGGGGAGAGATTATAAAAGTGAAGAGACTGCAAATACGAAGGAGACCTATATCTTCTTCTTTCGGGAGCTTGAACTTTCCCGGCCTCGCTTGGAAGCTTCCTAATAACTATCCTCAGCGGATGAGGTCTCTCAAGGTCTTCTATAATGCCCCTCACATCTGCATTCTTTGGTCTATGCTGATCAAAAGTCGCCATCACGGCTTGATGGCGCTCTCGGGCCCCCCTCACATTCGCGGCAATGTATATAGGAGGATCATGCTCAGTTATCACCTCCTCTTTCTTTAGAATGTTTGCCAGGAGAGGGCTCGCAGCTTCTCAAAATAGTGACGCCAATCTAGAGTATGCATCCGGCAGCAGACCCTACTCGGTCTCGATCTCCTCCGAGAATCTGTACCTGCGCAGGTCCTCTTCCATATTAAATTGAAGGGCCCCGAACGGGTCTTGGGAGCAGTCCAGTTTTTCCGTCGCGAGGTCAGCCTTAAATTTCCCGTAGATGCTAGGATCCAACCTCTCTTTTTCCTCTGGTGTTAATCCTACACCTAGAATTCTTTGAGTATGGGCGCTCCCCATAAAGAAGTACCGGAGATACATTTTCACGCTCACTAGGGCCCCAAATTACCGAAGGTCGGTGAGTGTAGCATGTACTCTCATATCAGCTTCCGGAAGTAGTCATTTAATTACTTCGGCAACCTAGACGCCTGAGCCTGAGACTGTCAACAGTTGCTTGGAGGGAACCGTTTTTTAGATTCAGTTCGGTGTTCTCCTCTCGTTCTTTCTCGAGGGCCTTTATGTTTGCAGCATTGATATCCTTGGCTTTTTTATTTTCGCCACTGTCTCAACCCATTTTTCCTCTAGCTTGTCCTTAGCATACTTGAATTTTTCTTTTAAGGTGGTTATGGACTGTTCGAGAGCATGCCTTCTTCGGACCAATAGGGCTTCAGTTTCTATTAACTCTCTGCAATGAGCCCGGGTCAAAGCTTCGATCGCCTTGTTGTGTTCAACCCTAAGCGATGCCATATCCTGTACAAGTTTCTCCCACCGGTTTTGCATAAGCTTCTCAATAGCCTTTTTGGTCTACTCCCCTCCTATGTCAGGATGGTCGAGCTCGAAATGCCTCAACATGCAGTATTCCCCGACCGCAGCTCTGACACCTAGTTTCACGCACGTCTTCTCCATCTGAAAGAAAAATAAGAGTTATGAGTATATATGCACTGAGCGTGTATAAGTCTATAATTAAGAGTGATCAGAGTCATTACAAACCTCTCCCCTCATACGACGTATCGCTGCGGCTTGATTCATCAACCTGCTGAAGTCAGTGAACACCGTGTGATCATCCCGATAATGTAGCGGCAAGTCCAGATGTCGGTGAAAGTAGTCAAGGGTTGGCCGGTTAGAGACTCGATCGGATCTTGGGATATGAACGGCCACTCCACCTTTCACTATTATAAAGCTAGCCTAACTACCCATCTCGAGCCAATCCTTCACAGTAAGTTTGGGAATATCTCTTATCCGCAAGGCGTCAAGGAAGTTGGCATCTAACCCACTTTTACTAATGGGGTCCGGCAGTTCATGAGACGAGTCCTCCACAAGGCGTTTTCCCTTATCTAGTTGAGCCCCCTGTGGCACTTCTCCACCGACGAGTCTATTAGTTGACCACCGCTTATTTCTCCCTCCTCATCATTCTCGAGGGCGTCATTTAACCTCTCAGCAAAATCATACATCTCCCCTTCAGGAGTAGGATCCTTAAGGTTGAACTCCAATTGCCGAACCACGAAGGTCGGATATTCAGCATTCTGAGGGCCTTGGGTACCGGTATATTTTCCCCTTGTTCTGGAGATTACACTGTCAAAGGAGGGCGTGGAGGAGTCGTTGGTCGGACATCATCATTTAATGGCCCCGAGGCTTGTGTACTAAGTGCCGATTGAGCGGAACAAGTTATGTTCCGATCCCCTGGCGCCATCCGATCCCCTGGCGCCATCTCTACTATGAGATCTTCAGTTTGCGAGACTAATGCGCAGAGTGACCTCAACCTGTCAGCTAATCGAGATGGATCTTCAGCTGGAGCCATTATTTTAATTGCAAAATAAACAAGTTATATAAGTAATATGGAAAGAGGGTCGTAAGGCAAATCTATATTTAAACGAATGGGACGTTTTCCTATCAAAGAAAAGTTTATCGAGATGCTTCAGGTGTGAAGACACGATATAGATACCTAGCAATTCCCTACTAAAGTGGGGAGGAGCCGAGAGAAGCACAAAGGCAACCAGCATTGAGGCATAGAATAAGGTATTCGCGGTCCAATCAACACCATCTGATTTGACACACACGAGGAGTACTTTTCTTAGAGGCCTTGGAGTGACCGCTCGTGGAATAGGATAATAGGATTCAGGAAAAAAAGGTTCCCCTTCGATCGGGAACCGCCACGGGACAAGTTAGTGGTGGCCACACAAGTGACAAAAAAAAATGCCTCTTCCAGTCGTGATTTGACGAGGAGTTGAGAATGGGAAGGGGCTCTTTTGGTGCCTTGAGTGAAAAAATATACAACATTGAGCACCGTAATGAATGGTCGTACTGATTTGGAAAAACGATTTATAGTTGGTAAAGTGCGGCTCGTTTCCATGAAAATGATAAAAGCAACTATATGGGAAATTGAGTTCGCGTTCAACTGGAAAAGGTGAATTTTTAAGTAAGTTATGAGCTTTACGATGAAAGGATGAAGCGTAAAGTAGAACCCACACTCTAAATATTCGAGGCAGATTGCGTGAGCACCGTCATGTGGACACAAAATCCGGTCAGCAAGTCCAGGTTAAAACAAAACACATTCGAAAGGAAAATGATAATCCTCCACAACAGATCTCCATTTCCGAACATGCATATTATAAGGCTGGTCAAAAGATCTCAGAGCTTTTACTGCAGGACTTAGAGGACCGAGGGTACTCTCAAGGTGGCTAATTCGTTCGAAAAAAATGGATATAGGTTCGAAGTCCTAGGTGGAAAAGGCGACATACTCAAACTTGAACTCCTCGAATCGGATGAGGAGTCCAAGGAATTGGACGATGGAGTATCGAGATTCAAAAGTATTTTTTTTCAAAACACGAAGACATTGTGTTAAGTGGTTCAAAAGTATTTTTTTCAAATTTTATTAAGTGTCTCCCGAGAGTTATTATTCAGTCAAGGTAGTCACGAGTTTTCTTGCAATAAGTCGCGAGAGATGCTATTCAACGAAGGGAGTTTGACTTTCTTCGTGGTATTTATAGAGACGGACCCTGAGTCGAAAAGTGCGAAGCTTTTGCCCGATCTTAGAATCTGACTTTGTTAGTGCCAAAACGACCACGACAACGAGTAGATCTCAGCCTTTCTCCTCGTTTTCTTAGAAAAAATTTCGAACGAATGTCGGATTTCAAGACAAGCTAATATGATGAGGTTTACGACTCATAATCTGAATATGCAAACCAGGGGACTATTGATATTGTACGGGGATATTTACGTCATTATGATACTTCAGAGCTCGTCAGGCGCAATTAAGTGATATTTTCGGTTTTCTATTTTTTATTACGACGTGAAGCAGTTTTGAGGGTATGATTGTAATTTTAACATCTTGGGGACGCATATGAGAATCTTGATAATGCTTTGAGAGATTTTGGACAATTTTGATCCATAACGACGACGGAGGTATTTTGGTAATCTGGTGCCCGGAGAGCACATCGATGAAATTTTATGAATTTTTGGGGTATTTCCTAATTGTTAGAAGATTAAGAATTCATTAATGGTATTCTGCGGTATTTTCTTGGCATTACATATTATCAGCGGTCGATCGGGGTATAATTCGGAAATTCCGAGACATCATGACACTGATCCTCTGTGATTTTCCTACGTGATTTTGGCGAAATTGACTAAAATTGGGCTTCTGGCCTAAAATTGATCTATTGGACCAAATTCCTCTATAAATATTGGTCCTTAGGCCTGTAAAAATGTTCAGACACTTGGCAAGCATCTCAATGCAAGGTTTTAGCGTGAACTTGCCCTAGACTCATGAGAACTTTACTCCTTACCATTGACGCAAACCCGAGACTTTCTGCACTTTTTCGTTGGTTATGGAGTTTCGTATCTCATTTCGCGGAAGCAAACCCGCGAGTTATTGCTAGTCGTGCAATTTTGTATCTGATCAGTCGTGCGATTTCACCTATTCACGATAACTTGGCCACTAGTGAGTTCTTGTCATCTTGGGCGCGACGGAGTGAAATTGATCGTTTCTCAAACTTTTTTCAGTCGGATTGTCGATATCTCTTGATTGTATTTGTACCCTTTGATTATCATAGTGAAAACCAAGGTAGAGTTTCACTCTCCCGAGGACGTAAACTCACACATTGTTGGTCCAACCTCGTATATCACTCATGTCCCAACATTAATTAAATCCAATATAATAAAAGAGATTGACTGATCAAAAACAAATACCATAAAATATTATTTGACCAGATCAGAGGTGATCAGTCTCTCATCAATAGTCACATCAGTTAAGAAATTCTTAAGCTATTCAGCTTCTACACATGCAAGTTCTAAAACAATAAACTCAGAATCTATTGTTGAACGTGCTATTAGAGTTTGCTTAGTGAACCTCCAAGCCACAGCTCCTCCTCTCATTGTAAACACATATCCACTTGCGGACTAGTATCAATTGAATCAAAGATCCAATTGGCATCGGTAAAGCTTTCTAGTTCCCCTGGAAATCTTTTATTGAATATTATATGATTCATTGGGCCTTTAATGTAGCTCAATAACTTCACCAATGCTTTCCAATGAGTATTACTTGGATTTTTAGTGTATCTTCCAAGTCTTAAACCAGCATATGTCAAAGCTGTCCTTGTGAAGTTTGCTAAGTGTAGCAAGTTTCCAATTATTTGTGCATATGTGGTTTGAGCTAAAGGCTCTCCACAGTTCTTTACATGACTCACACTTGAGTCATATGGAGTGTTAATTAATTTTATTTCATAATATTTAAATCTTCTCAAGATTTTCTCATCATTATTATCTTGAACCAACATAATCGCATCCTTTTTCCTCATGATTTTCACACCATGTATTACTTGTACCTCACCAAAGTCTTTCATATCAAATTTATTTGACAGAAATTCTTTGGTAGCACAAATAATACACAACACAAGTATCAAATATTAGTATATCATCAACATATAATGATATTATCACATAGTTGTCACATTCTCTTCTAAGATAACACATCTATCCATAGTAGAAGAAGTGAAATATTCGTTCACTAATGTAAAATCAAGTTTTTCATGCAATTGTTTTGGTGCTTGGTTTAATTTATAGATTGATTTTTTCAATCTACAAACTTTATTCTCTTTTCCCTCTATTATGAAACCATGAGGATGCCGTATATAAATTATTTCTTCTAACTCTCCATTTAGAAATGCAATTTCACATCCATTTGGTGTATAATTAATTTATAGGTGGCTGTCATAGCAATCAATACTCCAGTTGATGTTATTCTCTTAACGTGAGAGAACATATCAAAGTAATCTAGATTCTCCTTTCGGGTGAATCCTCTCGCTACTAATCTCGTTTTATACTTATCAACACTTCCATCAGGTAGATATTTTTTTGAATATCCACTTGCTACGTATTGGTGGTAAATCCTCTAGATCCCAAGTGTTGTTACTCGTGATAGAGTATATCTCGGACTGAATGCTAACTTTCAATTTTTCAAAGTCTCGTGAAGAGATAGTTTCATGATATGTTTTTGGTTCATCATCTACCAAGTACATATAATAATCTCCTCCAAAAGTATTTGGAATTCTTCTCCTCTTCTCTATCCGTTCACATGGGGTACGGTTCGGAGACTCAGCCTCATCGGTTTCGTTTCTCATGCGCACTTTCATTGCAAACTTCGACTCAAAGAACTATTCATTCTTTGATTCAATTATGTTATTTTCAACCACTTCATCCATTTTTAATACTAAAAATCGGTAGGCAGCTCAATTTTATGCATATCCAATAAACATGCAGTCACATGTTATTGGACTAATTTTCCTCTTCTTTGGCTCGGTTAACAAGACCTTTGCTAAACACCCTCACACTTTGAAATATTTCACACTTTGTGCATAGTCTTTCCACATCTCATATGGAGTCTAACTAATCTTATTGTGAGGAATCCTATTTTGCAAGAAGCATGCAGTAAGGATAGCTTCCCCCCACAAGTTCTCATGAGTATTTGCCATTATCATCATGAGATTCATCATTTCTTTGAGAGTTCGATTTTTCTTCTTAGCTACTTCATTTGATTCAGGTGAATATAGTGGAGTTTTCTCATGAATAATACCATGATTTTCACATGAATAATACCATGATTTTCACAAAAATCTTTGAGGACATTATATTCACCACCTCTATCAGTTTTAAGCCGTTTATCTTTTTGCCTATTTGATTTTCCACTTCATTTTTATAAATGATAAATTTATCATAGGCATAACTTTTATTTTTAAGAAGATAAATTCTTGTAAATCTAGAGTAATCATCAATAAATGTAATATAATATTTATTGCCTCCTCTATGACACTATGAGTTAATTTAAGAGGTTGTATTCTACTCTCAACACTGTGACACGTTTTCTTGAATAATTTGGATTCTACACAAATTTCACATTTGTTTGTGTCTTCTGCAAATTATCTTTGATAATCCCCAATTTAATCATTTTCTTTATATAGCCTTTATTTATGTGTTCTAATCTTGAATGCCAAAGATTAAATGAATCAAGCAAATACACATAAGAAAGATTCTTATTCATTGGTTCAACAATTAGTACAAATAAGCCATTGGCACGATACCTTTTTCCATTGAATACATTGTTCTTTGTGAGTACAAACTTCAACTCTCAAATGATATTTTTATCCCAACATCGTCTAATAAAGAAACCGAAATTAAGTTTGCCCTAATAGTAGGAACATGAAGAATATCTTTTAGAGAGATAGTTTTTCTCGAGGTAAGTCGGAGGTTCACTCTTCCTATGCCAACCACCAGAGCGGTGCTCGAATCTCCCAATAGAACTTCGCTTTCTTGTATACTTTCATTGTCGATGAATATCCCTTTTTTAGAACAAACATGCTTTGTAGCCCCATAGTCTACAAGCCATCCATTTTGTTCTATGTAAATATGTGATTTGCTTCGGAAATCATAACCACAATCACATCATTATCATCTCCTTGAACAAGATTAACCTTGTTTGTAGCATGCTTTCTCTCATGTTCAATTGTGGCCCTCTTTCGGCATTGGGTAGCATGATGTCCTTGCTTTCCACATACAAAGAATGTTCATTATTCTTCTTAAAGTTGGAAAATCTCACATTAAGTGTTTTGTNATAAGGCATGGCATGGGGTGCAACGTGCTTTCGAATTAGTGCATGAGTCTTGGGATTCATCGGTAGAAAGATTACCTACACATTTAGCTGCTATATAATGGAAGAATCCTGGTACTGCGGTTGAATGACAATGTTTTGACACCGACACTGGACCTCTCGATAAAATTATATGGTACGTTTTCTGGGCTTTCAAACCATGCGCAGAAGCGTATAACCATTGTGTTCCTGTTATTTCCATAGACGCCACACATCTTTACGCATGGTCCGTACTCTGTATATTATTTAATGGTTTTAAAAGTTACATGACTGTCTTTAACATATGACTTTACGTATAGGTATGATCACAAACTATTGATTGCAGTTTGTAGAGATGTTGGTGGTCATGTTATTCCCCTTGCCTATGCTCTTGTTGACAAGGAGAGTATACAATCGTACACTTGGTTCATTGAGCAATTAGATAGACACGTTATTCGGGGGAATAATGCATGCATCGTATCAGATAGACTTGCTGGCATAACATGAGCAGTTGAGTCGATGAATGCCTTTCTCTCGGGGCGGTTAGACCACAGATGGTGTCTACGAAATTTTACATCTAATCTGAATTCAAAAATCAAGAATAAGGAGGTCCGAAAACTAGCTTATAGGGCTGGAGTGACTCCCCTAGAATCAAAATGGTGTGATTTGATGCAGCTGATAAGGGCTAAAGACATAAGGGCATATTCATGGTTAACTAGACCAGAAGTAGAAAGGAATAGACACAAGTGGGCACTTGCATTCGATGAGGGGAAACGCCATGGCATATTGACAACAAATCAGGTAGAATGTGTGAATGGCTTAATGAAAGATGTTCGACGTTATCCGATATCTAGTATTGTGGATTCCACATTTTATCGAACACAGAACATGTTTATTACGCGCCGCAGGGAGCTTTCAAATATGACCAAAAACATGGAGGTACATTTGGTTTTACTATCACATTACCATACTTACGTAACTATAATGTTATGATGTAGGTATTCAGCGAAGCGACTCAAAAGTGGTACGAGAAACAAATGTTGAAAGCAAATTCGTATCAGATGAGATATTGGGATCCTGATCGACAAGTCGGTGAGGTGCAACGTGTTAGAAGGGGGAAGGGTCTCCGTTCTCGCAGAACTGTTGACTTGGTACGACAGACTTGCTCGTGTGGTCGGTGGATTGTTCATCTTTTACCATGTAGTCACGCTCTACGGTATGCCAAGATGAGTCATATTGTTGGAACTGAACTCATTATAGGCCGACCGACTTTAGAAATCCTTCGTGCTCAGTACATGGATCTAGAGCTGATACCATTAGGTCCAGAGAGCGAGTGGCCTATCCCAGAGTGGCGTCTTCATTCGGATCGAAGACTTTTGAAGCAATCAGGTAGTGGTGGTCGTCGCCGCACAACTCGTATCCCCAACGAAATGGACACTCAGGGCAATTAGTCTATTTCTTGTTTAAATTCAATTACTCACTTTTAGACATTTTGGGTGATGTTGTTGTTTTGATGGATTAAAATCGATATAATAGTAAATACTACATTAAACTCAAAATAAATGAGTAAATATCAAATCAATTATCACCCATATGTCCACATCTACTATAATCACTAAATAATTTGCATTTCAATGCTTTGTTTTGTATTAATTTTTTGAAAGGAAACATTATTTTTGTCTTGGACTATAATCACTAAAATAATTTGCATTTCAATTATTTTAATATAAAATATATTAATTATATAGTCAACCCATATACCGATTGTACCACATGTATTATAACATAATTATGAAGCAATGTATAATAATCATCAATTTAATACAAAATATTATATGATTAAGGATCTTAACAACATATGCATAATAACATATAATATAGTCAGCTATATCTCAATTTTGAAATTACCTCGTATATAATGGGTTGTGCCACACCCCCATGCTAACCCTGCTCTCTAGGGTTCTTGTTTCCGAGTACTAGTACAGCGATATTGTGGTACCAGGTATAATATGCTTCCTCGTCAATAGAATCATTACCTGACTCATATAGATGTTCCAACCTTGAATCCAACAAACCTAAAGTATCGGCATGTAAAACTTCCCACTTTTGCCTTGTTTCCACCCAATGCACGTGGCTCTCATCGTAATTCTGTTTAACAGATGGTGGTATGCAGATTGGAAGGCCTAACTGTCTCGGAACCCGCTCAATGTAATGAGGCTCAACTATACCAAAAAAAAACATCGGCCCCTAGTACCTCCAAAGAGATTCGGAGGGTTCACGAACGTTCGCAAAATGAACTGGTGTGTAAGGCCTCCAAATGAACTAAAAATGACAAAATATGTGATGATATACAAACATAAACATGAAAATAAATTTAAAATGTAGATGTACCCCTGATCGACGAAGTAAATCCAACGAATTTCGACAAATACTGATATGATGGTTAGCAACTCCAGTGCGAACCATCCGCCTAACATAACTGTCATAACTACCATCAATTATACTATACATTAACTTAAAATAAATAGATAAATATATAGATACCTCCAACCAAATACCATCTGACATGCGGGATCATACTTATCCTCATGAAAATGGTCTCCTAACTCAGGACATATAGTGGGCAACCGGCTATATGCCCAAATCTGTCGAAGTAAAAAATGTTATAATCTTAAACTAATATTACAATAAAGTGTTTACCGTCAGCAAACGCATCGGACCACCAAGAGACCGACGTTCTATGACAGCCTCGCACAAATTTCGATACAAGCATGCTAGAAGTGCTCACCCCCAACTAAACCTCTTCATTTCTTCATCATCTGCGAATAAATCCAGAAATACCAACCTCGCCTGATCCCCGTGTGTGTCTGGGAAAAGAACACCGCAGACTATAATGGCGGCAATCGCCCGAGCTAACCTGGTATATAATATTGAATTAAAATAGTAAATAACAAATTAAAGATATATGATTTGTACCTTAAAACTTCGTCATCGAGGGAAACCATTGTAACTGATCTAGCTGCATCTATAATATGATCACCTAACGACCCCAAATAGAAACACCGGCCATTAATATCTTCCTTCTTTGCAACCCATCCGAAACGCTCCAACAAGAACTGAAACCACTCTCTATTCGTCCGAACTGTTCTTCGTCTAACAATTGGATTCCCATCAATCGGTAGACCCCATATCAAAGACACATCTTGTAAAGTGACAGTAGCCTGCAATTGAAACACATCGTAAATATCAATTATAAGATCATATGAGTAAAAACAAATACTTACTTCTCCGCATGCGAAGAAGAATGTATGTGTCTCTGGTCTCCATCGTTCTGCTAAAGCACTCAAAAGATGTTGATCCAATTGCAACCGATTGCTTTTGAAGGCACCGTAAAATCCCCACATATCAAGAACACGAGCAACATTCTCGGTGATTCTTAAATTTTTGAGAGCCTTCTCCCAATGCTTGAAATTTATTTTCTTAGCACTAGCGTCCCCCTGAAGCAATTTCCGAGAGATGTGTCTGTCCTGCATATTTAAGACGCTATGATCAATCGGCTGTTGTGTTCTACGTGTCATATGTTACCTGTATAAATTCATAAAAAAACGAATGTATTAATTCACACGATTCACAATTCCGTTAACAACATAATCATACGTATAACCACAAACATACACTAAATCCATCATTTTCAATTAAAACTAGATACACAATTAAATCACAATTTCATAAAGAACATAATCATATC
Source organism: Utricularia reniformis (assembly GCA_009725065.1). NCBI lineage: Eukaryota > Viridiplantae > Streptophyta > Magnoliopsida > Lamiales > Lentibulariaceae > Utricularia > Utricularia reniformis. The sequence continues at coordinate 30,861 of RWGZ01001687.1, read as the reverse complement.
TATAAACACAACATTTATTAAAATCCATCACTTTCAACCAAATTTAAATACATAATTAAATCACAATTCCATTAACAACATAATCATATCTATAACCACAATCATACACTAAATCCATCATTTTCAATTAAAACTAGATACACAATTAAATCACAATTCCATAAAGAACATAATCATATCTATAAACACAACATTTATTAAAACTCATCACTTTCAACCAAATTTAAATACACAATTAAATCACAATTTAAATACACAAATATACACTAAATCTTTACTTTCAACTAAAATCAAATACACAATTAAATCACATTCCATACTCAACACAATCACACCTATAAACACAAACATATACTAAATTCATCAATTTCAACTAAAATCAAATACACAATAATGAAATCACAATTCCTTAAACAATATAATCATTTCTAAACGGTAAATATTCGAAACCAAACATTACCGAGGACTAAACCTACAAATAATCGACGGAAACCAAGCTCCGAGGCAACGAAATCGCGCAGCGGAGGCGGACAGCGGCGGCAGCGGAGAAAGAAGAAGAAGAAAAGAAAAAGTGAGTGGCGCAACCCTTAATCGATTGAATTCGACTTTCGTAAAGTCGACCGTCCCAAGACTCGACTTTCGCAAAGTCGAGCAAGTAATTTTGTTACAATCGATTTTACCAAACTTGATTATTAAAATAATCTCAAAAATTATCCGTTCGCTTTTGAGAAACACTAGTCAACGCTGCATTCAACGCTCGCTTTTGACAAAATTGAATCACCACAAAACCCATAACGCCTTCAAAATCGACCCTATTTTCCATAATAACCCGCATCTCTATCATCTTCTTACTTCATCTATACATACAACAAACTTCTCCCCTCAATCTCTATATACATATACAAACACACAAAACACAGAGGAAGCAGAACAATGACCGAGTTATCTTCCACTTTCCTCTCTTTTCTGCTCTTGCTTCTTCTTCCTCTTTCTCTCGCCGCACTTTCTCATGAAGAAACAACCAATCCCAGGTATGGAAATGTTAAGAAAAGCAATTTATTGATGTAATTACTCCCAATCACCATTGATTTACCGTTTGTTTGTTTCCTCAGAGGAGGAAAAGCTGATGATTCAGGAAGGATTGCAAAGATGGAGCAAGTCGAAATGTGAGTATCATTTTTCCTCTTCATAATACGTTCTGTGTAGCTC
>RWGZ01001687.1:0-28909 GCA_009725065.1 Utricularia reniformis | reverse complement strand
CATAAAAAAATCAAGCATAGTGATGATATTGAAGAAGCATTAATGCTAAATGCATTCTCCCGTGAATTTTTTGAGTACCCTTGCTTGATCCCTCACTTGATGGTCGCTTTATTGTGCTTAAACCTCTTTTTTTTAACCTTAGCCTTCTCCTTTCTAAGGACATGTATGTTCTTTCCTGCTCCTATTTTAAATGTAACCATATTATTTGGATGATCTGCTGTTCATTCCCCCTCTAGTTGTAAGGCAGTTGTTTTCTGATAGACGTCATTGAATGTTGCTGCTCAGATATATGCCAACGTTGATACCCCCTGGAGTAGAGACAATGGCCTTGAAGGTGATATTAATGAACAGAATCCAAAAGAAAATGGCCATATTGGGAGTGAAATTTCCTCTGAAGTGGTTGAGGAGAGTGATTCGTCTGAAGATGAGGTCAGATTCTTCCTGTTAGTCTATGGAATATAATGGAATGAAATAAAAAATGTGAAATGCTCTCGGAAATTAGAGTATATGTCTTAAATTATTTCTGCATTTGATTTTATTTTTTCCAGGTTGCACCTCGTAACACAATTGGAAATGTTCCTCTGGAATGGTACAAGGATGAGGAGCATATTGGATATGATTTAGCTGGGAAGAAGATTAAAAAAAAGGAAAGGCAGGATAAGCTGGATTCTTTTTTGGCCAATGTAGATGACTCCAAAAATTGGTGAGTCTTGTGGTTTTGAGCTGCCAACTGCTTTCAGGATTGCATTTTATTCTTATTATGAAGTTTATGTATCCTTTTATCATCATTCAGGCGTAAAATATATGACGAATATAATGATGAGGAAGTGGAATTAACTAAAGAAGAGACCAAGCTCATACGCAGGCTGGTGAAAGGAAAGGCTCCTCATGATGATTTTGATCCATATGCGGTGCATACTTTACCCTTTATTCCTAATTTACACAATTTACCTTTTTATAGTTCCAATTTTCTATTTATATTAATTAATATTTTGAACCATTATGTTTGTAGCCTTATGTTGATTGGTTTGATTGGGATGGTGCAAAGCATCCTATTTCTAATGCACCTGAACCAAAGCGTCGTTTCATTCCTTCAAAATGGGAGAGCAAGAGGGTAGATACTATTCACTTATTTGATATGTTCGTCACTTCCAATAAAATGTATTGTGTTTTTTTATTTTGCATAGCATGTAAATATTTATATGCTTGCCGCAATCTTGGTCACAACGTAAATCCTTATAGTTATATGGTAATGCATCTTATTTTGTTCTATTGATTCATTTTATTGTTGCTGAGCTTAATGATTGTTTTCATGAAATAATTTTATGGCTTGCTGGGAACAGCGACTTAAGCCATTAGGTGTAGGCGCTTTCCAGAGGTTTCATCTTATAGTTCTTCCACCAAGCATTGTCAACATTTTATAGTGTTCTGGCTTTCTATAATATTTTCTTACTTTTTTTACTATTTATTGATCAGTTACTGAAGTATCATATATTTTTTAAAAACAGATGGGGAAAATGTACTTGGTACCTTTAGTTGGTGTTTGACATTATTAGTTCTGAGCATATGAATTTTCAGGTTCTTCGTTATGTACGAGCCATCAGGAAAGGTGTTAAATTTCATTATCAACCCAAAGAAAAACCAAGATGCTATTTACTGTGGGATGAGTCTGACCATATTGAAAGACAAGGATTGGCGTATATTCCAGCACCCAAATTGAAATTTCCAGGTGGTTACTATGTTCTAATGAAAATCAGTAGAGATGGCCATTGGTGTTTTAAATCTATGATTTATCTTTCCAGCTGTTGTAAATATAAGAAGTTTTGTTTCAGGTCACGAGGAATCTTACAATCCTTCTCTGGAGTACATTCCAACTCAGGAAGAAATAAATTCCTACCAGCTCATGTACGAGGAAGATCGACCAAAATTTATTCCTAAACAGTAACTCTTTGACCATTTCATTTATTTCTGTTGATGTGCTTTACCTTTCGTTTTATGTGACAACTTCCTTTCTATTTAAATTTTAGATATCTATCCTTTAGAAGCGTTCCTGCATATGACAAACTTGTCCAAGAAGAATTTGATCGGCATCTGGATCTTTATTTATGCCCCAGAGCTCGTAAAAAACGTGTATGTTTGATTATGTCACTTTTCATTTGTTAGCATGCATTTGTTGTCCACAAATGTATAACTGAAGATAAAATTCATAACAATTACTGTCTGTGTGACTTTTCCAGCTTAATATTGATCCTGAGATCTTGAAACCAAAGTTGCCTAGCCTGAAAGATCTCAAGCCATTTCCAAGTGTATGCTGCCAGGAGTACAAAGGACATGAGGGTCCAGTCACAAGCATTTCTGCAGAATCCACAGGAGAGTGGATTGCTTCAGGTGTGGTTTGACAAGTATTTTTAACTTGGATTACAAAGTAAGTCATTAATTTTGTCTTAATTGTGTCATGTGAAGGATCAAAGGACTGTACTGTTCGTATCTGGGAAGTTGGAACAGGAAGATGTCTTCGTGTCTGGAATTTCGAGGAGCCAGTCAGCGAAGTTGCATGGAATCCTCTGCCTGAGCGTCCTGTATTGGCGGTGGCTGTGTAAGGATTTCTATGATGCTACTTTTCTTATTTTGATAGAGAATGTGATATATTTATATTAAGACTCTTTTTTTGCAGCGGTCAAGATGTCTATATTTTGAATACCCAGTGTGGAAGTGAAGAACAACAAAAGGAGGTTGAAGAGCTTCTCCGTATTGAACCTCAAATACCTAACTCTTCTGGTCTGTATGTAAAACCTAGGAAATCAAGGGAATATGCTATTTTCTCGGATTGTTATTTACTCATGCGTTGTTATTACACAGATGTAGAAGCAACTATGGTCAGCTGGATTCGGGATGAAAGCCATGGGGGAATCAGGATGAAGCATTTTAAGGTTATTTGCTGTGGTTTAGATCATCTCTGATCACATTCTGAAGTTATATTTTAGATTCAAAGTTGTCTAAATTTTTTTGATGATAAACACTCGACTTTGTCTTCTGACAGACTGTGACGAAAGTGGAATGGCACCGAAAAGGAGATTTCCTGTCAACACTCGTACCATATGATATCCTTTTTGTGGACATTAACTTATTAGCTTAGTGATTATATTAAGATAAATTTAACATAAATGCAGTTTGCCTATTTTGGTGTTTTGAATGTTTTTTGGGTGTTATGTAACCATAATGCTACACCAAATTGTGCATACCCTGCAAAAAACCAGATATGAGGCTGGTTTTTGTGGGTGACATGAGCGTGCAGCATCATGAACCCCAAAAACCGTTCTTGTGCATAATTCGTTTGAATATTGTAGTGTTCATCTTTAGGTTTTTCATGGATGTGTTTTTTGCATTTTTTCCTTCCTGTTCCTGGTTTCCAGGTTCCTTGGTATTTCTTAACTCAGGTTTTACGTGATTCAAAATCAGTGTTAATTCACCGGCTTTCCAATAGGACCACCCAAAAAATTCCATTCAAGACGAAAGGAATTTCTGTTGCAACAGCTTTTCATCCTACTCGTTCTATATTTTTCAAGGCATCAAAGAGGGACATTGTTGTATACGACTTGTTAAAGCCAAAGCTTATTAAAAAGCTCGATGCTGGAGTACGTGAGATCTCCTCAATAGTGATTCACCCTGGTGGTATGCATTTATTTTTCTCCCTTTTCATACTGAATGCGCATCTCATAGTGTTCATACTTGCACATATTTTACCGGGGTTAGTACACATATGGTTTTGTCATTTCAGGTGATAATGCTATTGTTGGTAGTAGAGACGGAAAATTGTGCTGGTTTGACATGGATCTTTCTTCACAGCCATACAGAATGCTGAGGTATGTTGTAATATTAGTTCGCACGCACTCGCAAGCTTTCATCGAATCATTCATTCTATACAAAGTGGAGTTACTGCCAAGGGGTTGGATCCCCATGCTACGCATGATCCGACTTCTATCGTATACAATTTTTAGCATCAGCAAAATTATAAAAACACGGTTCTTGTACTGATGATATGATCAAAACCCTAGAATACATGATCTCTTAACTTGTGAACCCTTTTGCGAGCTGTGCAACTTGTTGTATTTCATAACATGTGGTATTTTACATTACAGATGTCATTCAAAGGATATTAATCGAGTGGCCGTTCATCGTTCATACCCTTTATTTGCATCATGTTCCGATGATGGTTCGGCTTATATTTTCCATGGAATGGTTTATTCTGATATGAATCAGAACCCATTGATTGTTCCCTTGATGGTTCTTCGAGGACATTCGAATACCGGCGGAACAGGTATTTTGTACATGTATTGAATCAGCAGGATTTGGTTTGTTATGTTATTTGACTGGTTGTTGTGCAGGTGTTCTTGACTGTAAGTTCCATCCTAGACAACCGTGGTTGTTCACGGCAGGCTCTGATTCATTGATCAGACTCTACTGCGATTAGTTTGAAGGAAAATTCACGAATATGTTATTTGGATCATGTTATTTGTTGGGTTCCTAAACTTATCTAAATTTTGTAACTTAGATTATATGAATATGTTTTAGGGTTTAGGTGACAGAAAAATAGGCGATTTGGGACACTAGATCGGTTTTTGGATAGATCCAATTGATATCCTACTATATTTTATTTTTTTGTTTTAATAATTTATAATCATAAAAATTATAATTAACTCTAAACGTAAAAAAAATTAAGAGTCATGCTTTTTATTGATTTTTAAATTTTATAATAGTATAAAGATGGTGTCCCTAAAGTTTGTAAATTATATACAAAACTTCTGAAGTTTATATAATGTGTTGGTTGGCTCCTAAATTTTTAAATGTTGTAAACACTTTGCCTCTAAAGTTTAAGAATTATGTGGTTAGTCACTGAATTTTTAAAATTGTTTATATTTGACCCTTATACTCGTTAATATTTTAAATGTCTATAGAGTTTGTATTTGACTCATTAATCTTGAAAAGATGGTATGATCATATTTTCAAACTTTGAAAATTTTTGAAATAACGCATAAATTATCAAAACTATTTATACGAAAAAAGACGAAAACCGCTATTATTCACTCGAGTGTCATTCTTCAACGGTTTTGAAACTTCGGAGGATTTTCACGTAATTTACAAATTTTGGGGGTATCGTCGTTAAACTATTTTAAATATTATGGGTAATTACGCAATTTTCTCAAAAAATTAAACTTTAAATGTATTGAAGGTTTGGTTTTTTTAATCAAATATAAATAATATTATATTAATCTTGATAGTTTACTAATTTATGTATTTTGATAAATAAAAAGTTAAAATATAATGAGAGAATAATATATTTGATAATGATAAAAAAATTTAAAATATATATTATATATTAATAAATTTATGATAGAGTTCTTGAAATTCAAGATTCAATGGGTCGAGGAGTGTAGTCTCATCTATAAGAGAAGTAAATCACATTAAAAAGACTTGGGCCAAATTAATTATCTATGATATTACTCCTTTTATAAACTAGAACTTTTCTATTTGATGTGAGACAATATTTCAACAAAAATCAGATTATATTTGATAAAAATCTTATTTAATGTGAAATTGAAAGTGCCATAATCAAATATTCATAGTTTGGATACCCCTAAGAAAAATATGCAATATAAGATACCTACCAAACAGTACCTAAACTTAGACTTTGAAGCCAAGATTTCAATTCACAGCATAAATGCACAAGGAAGACATTTTAATCTCCACGAAATGGAGCAACAACGTTCCACAGTTGATAATTCCCGCCCCTTCCGATCAGTGAAGGAAGCTGTTGCAATATTCGGAGAGCGTTTGTTGAGCGGCGATATTTATTCCACAGTTTCCATTCCTGCACCCCCAGCCCCGCCCACAAACGCTGCTCGTCACGAGGAGAACCGAGACCTGCTGTCCTACACAGTAAAAAGATTAGAAACTGAGGTACAAGAGACAAAGAATGAGGTGAGTTTGCTCAGAAAAAGAGAATTGGAGACTGAGATTGCATTGGCTTCACTCCGTAACAAATTTGATGCAGCAAAAAACAATACAATAAGGGTTACGAATTCAACAAGTTTAGCTGAGATATTAAGCATTGGCGGGAAGAGAAAGATTAAAAAAGAGAAACCCATAATTCCTCTTCTTGGTGACTTGTTTTTTAAAAACAAGAACAAAAACAAGCCATCTTCTCATTCTACGCATAATCATCTTAAATAATGAAATTTCTATGATTAAAGCCTTGGGGTTTTTCACTTCATCATTAATCTCCTTTGTTGTATTTACTATTTATATCATTTATTTTAATTTTTGCAATTACTTTATCTAAATATGTTAAATAATTGAACCGTGGATATTTATCTTGATTGTCTCAATTTAGGTTTTGGATTCCATCATATCTTGTTCTTGTTTGGAAGGTATCCCTCAAGTAACTTTAATTATATTCCATATTAACTAATTATTAAAAACTGCGTTGAACTCACAATTACTTTAACTCATCGGTGGCCCGAAGACAGTTGTAAAATGCTCATTTTATCCTTTGTAAATTAATAAGTGATGTATAATTAATTAAAAGTATGAGCAAAATATTCATTTTATGAGATCACGATCACTACACCGTAGTTTCAAAAACAGCTTTTTTTAAATTACGATCAACTCATCTCACAGCACATTGCAGTTATATCACATCATCACGATTTGATTAATTTTTTTAGAATGTTAATACTAATTAAAAAAAAGTTGATTAAAAAATTATTAATATTAAAAATATTAAAAAATTCAAACATTTTTATCATAGATTTTTAGATAAATCTCGTTTAAAACATTTTTAAAAATTGCATATAATGAAATCCAACGTCCCTTAAAAGCGTATCTTTATTTGACTTGTGTGATGAACAACTTTGTACTAAGGATAAGAAAATAACTACTATTTCCTACTATTGCCAACCTTTTGTTTTTTTTAATCACTATTATGTACGGATTTCATTTCCCTATTTTTTAAAACAACTTTATATTTTTATTTTTAAATTTAAACTTTACAAATTTGATTCTCAATATTTTTTAATGACAAATATAATAAAATAAATCTTTAAAGTTAATATATCTTAAAATTAATATTGGTCCTTAGTTTTGTACTTTAATGATCAAATTTACAAAATTTGGAAAAACTAAATTATTTTTTGTCAAAATTATGAAATACGAAAACTATTAATATCAAATTAAAGTATAAAAATGAAAATGACTAATATTACCCAACTTTGTATTTATGTTAATTTATCATTTATATTTATGTATTTTCTCAGATTTACGTTAAGAATCTACTGACCGATGGGTGAACAAGAATTTTAACTTGAGCCCCTGAATCTCGCAGAATAAACCCTCTGTATTCGCCCTTTCTATAATCAATTAGCTAGATTATCGGAATACTCTTCTCTGCCTTTGCTCTCCAAATAAGCAGCGTTTTTGTCACCAACAAGACATCTCCCGTTGTCTGCCTTCTAAACCGGTGGCCAGTTCTGTTAATTGGCGGCAGGATAAGTTGCCGCCATTTACGAGCGAAACAATATGATATTTGTTTCAGAATGGGAAGGCACTCGAGTTTGGATTATTGATAATTGAGGGCAGGTGCTGAAGAAGAAAGAAACATGTTGTATTAGTATTGTAAGGTAAATCCATGAGTCTTATTGTAATGGAAGCGTTTCGTTTCGTTTCGTTTGACATATACCTAGACTCTCACTTTTCAGAAATTTAGAATCCAAAGAAGTGAACAAGTCTGAAACTGTTTGCGTTATAATGTTAACGTGCAAGAGTGTAGTACCTGATTGAGAAATAGATGGTAAAACTATCAGGTTTCAGAAAAGTGAACTTGTAGCGTTTTCAGGTAAGGGTTACGGCTCCTTCATAGATTTAAGGTTGAATTTCATCAGCTGCGGTTCTCCTTTTAGATTTAGTGATTAGGTTTTCTGGGATTCAATAAATCTTAGTTGACTCATATGAATTGCTTTTGATTTGTTTGTTTTCACAGATTCCCTAACTGCAGCTACCATTTTCAATGGAAAACGAGCAAAGGTTCTGCTAAATACTCTTCAAGATATACTTTTTGCTTACTGAATATCGTCTTACTGGTGTTCTTGATACCAGGGGCTGTGAAAGTTTCTTTTCAAATGGAGATGTTTACGTTGGTGCTTTGAAGGGGATGATTCCTAATGGTAAGGGGAAATATACATGGCCTGATGGAACTTTTTATGATGGCGACTGGTTGGAAGGAAAATTGATTGGAAAAGGGAATATCTCCTGGCCGTCACATTCCAAATATGACGGTGATTTTTCTGCTGGCTACCTTCATGGTTTTGGAATTCTCACTCGTTCTGATGGGACGGTATACCGAGGTTCATGGAAAATGAACTCTCAACATGGGATTGGAAGAAAAAAATATCCAAATTGTGATGTGTATGATGGTTGTTGGAGCGAGGGAATACGTGAAGGCTGTGGTATATATTCATGGAGTAGTGGAAACACATTTATAGGAAATTGGAAAAACGGGAGAATGTCCGGGAGAGGTTTAATGAAATGGCACAATGGAGATCTTTTCGATGGCTTTTGGTCTAATGGTTTGATACATGGTTCTGGTTTCTATAGATTCAATAATGGGAGCTATTACTTTGGAATTTGGTCTAAGGGACTGAAGGATGGTCCTGGAACATTCTATCCTGCAGGAAGTAAACATCTAGGAAAATTTAACCTTGAAGACCACATTGACAAGAGGGAAAAGCAGTTATCGAGTTACTTATCATCACTGGCAGGGGAATCTGCAGCACTTAGTGTTAGGCGTACCCTTTCAGATAAAATCTCACCAAGCTTTCGAAAGAGCTCTGATTCATCTGTAGATGTGATATCGGTTGAGAGATCAAGCATCAGATCCTTCAGCTCTGATGATGGTCAATCTGAGTATTCAGATGATAGGTCTGTGGCATATGAGAGGGAATATATACAAGGAGTTCTTATTAATGAAAGAATTAGAAACTACTCCAATCTACCTCTTAAAAGTAAGAAGCAGCTCAAATTTGGCAAAGAACAGAAACATAGGCGATTTGCAGGTTTCTTTGAAGATCAAAGGAGTTATTTTCTGATGCTAAGTTTACAACATGGCATTAGGTTGACAAATTTTCTCTTTGTGTAATTTAGTGTCTACTAAATTTTAAATTTTATTTTTTGATTCTAAATTGCCTGCATTATGATTTGTAAAATTTACAGGTACACAGTTGGTAAGATAACACCAGTACCTAAACGGGATGTTATATCATCTGATTTTGGGGAAAAGGCTAGAATTAGAATATATTTTCCAAGCAGGGGCTCTCGGTTGACTCCTCCACATAAATCTGTGGATTTCGAATGGAAGGATTACTGCCCCATGGTTTTCAGGTACCTTGTTGCTAGCTAATTGGGTTTTCCATTTTTTGGGAAAATTACAGTATATCTATGCAACGTGTATTATCTTACCATGGCTACACCAAGGGTACTAACAAAAAAATTAACTCAACAAGGGGTTCTAGACTCCAAGTTCATTGTTTTTGTTCATGTTATAACATATCAAGATTCACTTCGTTTTAAGATATTTGATACCAATCGAGCATGTATGGGAGTTAAGACTAATATCTGAAACTCACTCAATTTTTATTATCAGAACACCAATAAAGCTAGGCTGTGATTTCACACAGTGCATATCCTATATCCTTGCCTCACTCTGTTATTAATTTTCCCATTTGCTACCATAGTAACTCAGGTTTGTATACTACTGAGTTCTGGATCACAAACCTGTGTATTCTTTACTTTTAGCAATTTTTCAAAGTTTTTCTTCTCAAAATCTGAAAACTTCTTTTAAATGGACTTCTGCATACTAAATCCCATATTTCGTCGAAGTATTTACGGATTAGGGTTATTTTGCTTTATTCAAAAGCGGTATGTACAGTTCACATTTTTTCTCATACTAAATCCCTTTGTTATCTTGATTTTACTAAGAAGTGTAGAAAATGGCCAAAACAATAAATTTGATACTTTAGCTACCTGGCTTTATTCTTAAATTATTATTTTTTCATTTATTACATATGAAAGATCTAAAGTTGCACAATTCGTGATACTAGCACAAAAGTGCAATTACCGTGTTTTGTTCCTGTCAATTTCATAGTGCACTGAACAGAAGCATCGAAGATTGCGCTAAGCTAGGCATGTGATTTAGCTTCAAGAATAGATTCTTATTGGTTACTCAAGTCTCATTTGATTCAATAGTTTGTATTTTTCAATTAAAGTTTCTAATTATGTATCCAGGAGTAAATAGTGGGACTTGAAAAAATAGAATTTGGTGAAATGAAGGTTGATAATTGTCAAGTAACACTTGGTAGCTGATTTTCAAAATGTTTTATATGATATATTACTTTTTGTGTGTTTCTATCCTTGTTTTGACATGCCCACGCACCCCGGCTATGAATTTAATCAACTCTTTTTTATGTGCCTTTGCTTACACTTAGCCTGTATATATATATATTTGGTTTTAGGAATCTCAGAGAGTTGTTCAAGATAAATGCTGCAGAGTATATGATGTCTATATGTGGTGTTGACGGTCTGAGGGAGCTCTCTTCTCCAGGGAAGAGTGGAAGCATTTTCTATCTTTCTAATGATGATAGATTTGTAATCAAGACTCTAAAGAGTTCTGAGCTGAAGGTTCAATTCTTGTCTAATCTTTATTTTCATGTGTTCTGTCAGCATATTTATTACTTAATTTGTCGTGTTAATAACAATAAGCAAAGAGTCAACTACATCCTTCTCACTTTAGTGTTTGATTTTTCACGGCTGCTTTCATGATGTTTATCTTATATTTCGCTTAGAGACACATACCTTCTACTACCCTTCTGTGTAAATTATTAAACAACTTTTACTGATTCAAAAATATATTTAATTTAATCAGATCTATAAGTAGAAAATGTGCGAATCCGAAAGCATTTGGATCTTATTTCCTATTTTTATTTTGTGAAATCATTGATGACATGTATCAACACATTTATGTAGTTGTGTTACTGAATAACAATGAAACTGAATCTGTTTGCATATGCATGCATCACAACTGTGCATATACAGTTGTTGAGTGATTTCACGATGTTTAGCTTTGATTTATTCTTTCTTTTATTTGCTTTTTTATTTTTATGTATGTTTCATCGGTTATTTTGGATGCTTATCTAATAATTAAGTACTCTTCATTATAACTACCTCATATCTTAGATTCAAATACATTGTGAGCTCTGCTTATATTTTTTTATTTGACAGTGAGTGAACTAGATGGGTACAACTGATTTGGAAATTTGAAATCATTATGCGTCAAATTTTTTAGAAACTTAGCAATTCAAATATCACTTCATGTGTCTCATATTCATAGGTGTTGCTAAAGATGCTACCTCATTATTATGGTCATGTGCAAGCACATGAAAACACTCTCATAACCAAATTCTTTGGGGCACACAGGATAGCGTTGAGGCATGGAAAGAAGGTTGGTGTTCTTCTTGTGGCGTAAATAAACACTTCATATTTTGTTTTTTAAATGCTATTTCATCGCATATTAAGGAAAAAAGGCATCACTTTTTTGGGGGCAATACATGTACAGGTTCGCTTTGTAGTAATGGGAAATATGTTCTGCACAGAATTGAGTATACATCGTCGTTATGATCTAAAGGGCTCATCTCATGGAAGATTTACTAAAAAAGATAAGATTGATGAGACCACTACACTGAAGGATCTTGATCTGGCTTATGATTTTCACATGGACATGTTGCTGCGAGAATCACTTTTTAGGTGAGTTCATTTTCATCAAAATTTACAAACCAGGAAACGTTAACTACATTTTCTTTATTTAACATGCTTGGCTCAATAAATCTGTGCGTCTGCCTGAAAGCATATCATGATAATTTCTCATATCATTTCTAGGCTAATAAACTATCTTACCCTTTTGGTTTTATTGCCCTGATATTATTCACTCACAAAGAGAATAATTCTGCCCATATTACCGCAGACAAAAAGTTCTCTTGCAGGACTTGCTTTTGTTCGCTTTTATGTGTTATTTTAGTGCACCTCTCTAAAATAGTTTCTCAGCGTTTTCAATACTCTTTTCCTCTGTTTTTTACAGACAACTCGCTATAGACTCTGCTTTCTTGGAATCTCAGCAAATCATTGATTACAGCCTTCTCCTTGGTGTACATTTTCGAGCTCCTGAGCATCTTAGGTCGCTTTCAATGCCTCGCGATTCATTGCAGAAGGCTGAGGATGCTGATGGTAAGTATTTTATTGAGAAAATTGCGTCATTGGTCCCTAATGTTTAAAATAGTGTAAAGACGATGCCCCCAAAGTTTGTAAAAAGTTAAGGGACCAACGGCAATCATTATATCAACTTAAGGGGCTTTATATGCAATTTACAAACTTTAGGTACACCGTCTTTACACTATTATAAAGTTTAGGGGTTAATTACAAATATCACTCGTATTTTATTTCACATATATAGTTTAAAGCAAATTTTACTTCAATGTTTCGCTGTTGTGTGAATGTCATTTCACATCAGGTTGAATTTGATCTTCTTTATTTGCATTTTCACATTGCAAGATGGTAATTTAAGATCTCATACTGTGCCACAAATTCAATTCCATTGCATGTTGCTATTTGGCTACAACAACGCATTATTACACCTCCACATGTAACCTCTCTTTTCTCAGCCCCAATGGATGCGGTTTCTTGTGCAACATATTAAATAAATCTCTTGCGTCGTATCACTAGTGTGTATATCATTTTTGTATAATCGCAAATGAATCCCTACTCTGTTTTTATTATAAAATTTCATTCTTGTTTTGCTAAGGTGTTATCTCTGAAGGGGAACTCTTGATTCCTCCCAAGGGTTTGATCTTAGTAACCCATGAGCCAGACTCTGTCGACACTGCTCCGGGTCCTCACATTCGAGGAGAAACCTTAAAAGCATACTCCATTGGCAACAAGGAAGCTGATCTTATTCTTCCTGGAACTGGAAGGTGCAAACCATATTTTACCTTTTATTTCACTATTTTTACACTTATCTGGTGATGTTGTCGTCTGTAGGCTAAGGGTTCAACTAGGAGTTAACATGCCTGCACAGGCACATCACAAACTGGCACAGTCAGCTGAAGCTGAAGTTGAACTCTTTGAGGTATACGATGTGGTGATTTACCTTGGGATGATTGATATATTGCAGAAATACAACATGAAGAAACGAATAGAAAACGGTTATAAGTCGTTGAAGTACGATCCTCTAACCATTTCAGCTGTCGAGCCGCACTTTTACGCCGGACGTTTTCTTGCCTTCTTGGACAAGGTATTCCCTCTTAAATTAACTCATAGACGTAACACAGAATGATTATTTGCATTTGTGTGTTGGATTGTATCATATCTTATATTCTTTTCTTTATAAGTATCCCTTGCCTTAGTTTTGCATTCTCCCCATCTTTGCTTCCCTGATTCATGGCCTATATTGTGAAATATGTTTCCTGAATGCATCGGGAATCCGGTTCTGTCGGTCTAGCCGTTGGTCAACCCATTTTATGATTGGACTAAGCCTGTTTGTGAGTGAATTGGTCAATGCTTGAGTGAAAACCGAGCTGGCTCAAATCTGAGTTTAAATTCCTAACAAATCGAACTGTGAAGGTTTTTTAACTTGTTCCAAGTTTGGAGCTATAACTAATGAAACCTTTACTTAGAAAAATGCAATGTTCAACTAGAATGAAATCAGGAGTTGCTATAAGCTCTTGTTTAAGGTTCTCGAATGCAATTTTAAATTTGTTCTATATTATGTTGAATAATTATTGCTAAAGTTATTGTGTTCATAAATTACTAGGAAGAGCAATTCTTTAATCATGTACTTTTGTGACTTTGTTTCTTAAACATATGCATAATGTTACTTCTAGTTGTATTTACTATTTAGACTAATAGGTTTTAATTTAGGTGTACATATTTGTGAATATCTCCTATACTCTCATATTCCACAATATTAAAGGGAAAATTATGCTTAATTATACATTTTTCACTAAATATTTATGATTTTGTAATAATTGATTTATTTAGCGTGACCATCATTTCATTTTACATAATTTTGTTTTCAAACTATGAATGGGCTAGAGAGTGATTATATTAATTTTTTATAAAATTGTAAAAAAAGTTACTATTTTTTTCTAATTTCTTAATTACAATATATTTTTTCAATATTAATTTTTCTTAAATGATGAATATCCCATAAAAGAATTAAACTGGTTGGACCTAGATTTTACCATAAAAGAGTAACAAAACAAATTATAATTTTGATCAATATTACTAGTTCTTCAATTACATGTAAACTTTTTATATCATTTATAAAGCATTCTAATATAAATATTCTTAAATATGTCATTATTCATTTTTTATTAAATCGACAATACAATCAATTTTAAGTTCATTTTTTATGGGTAGAGAATTTCTAAAAAGCTTTTTGTGCATACCCAAATTTAATACAATTTTTAACTCTAAAGTCTCAGAGCGATTAGTTACAGTTAAAACCACGACGTTACCAGTTTTGCGTCAATGGAAATTGGTGGTCTCGTAAATCTGAAGATGAGGGATCGGATTCTGGCGATAGGCGTGGAAACTCCGAAAGCATCTGCACTACTTCTCTCATGGTGGGCCGTTGGACGCTGCTCTCTTCCACGCAAAGCATGGCGACGAATAACAGGTGCCCGGATTCTTCCTTAGGCACCACCGTCAGCCTAGGGTCGAGGACACGTGTGACTTCGTCTCGCCGGAAATTTGTGGAACATCTCATCCACTGCACGATGTCCACACCCTCACCGAACTCACCAACGGCGCGGCGCCCGGTGATCAGCTCGAGAAGGACTACTCCGAAGCTGTAAACATCGCTTTTTTCATCCACTTTCAATGTGTATGCGTACTCTGTTTCAATATCGTGTTATTAGATGAAGCAATTGAGTGCCGTTGATATGTGACTTCAAAATGTGGTTTATTATCTAACAGGGGGAACTTCGTACCTGGAGCAATGTAGCCGTAGGAACCAGCAACAACTGACATGCATTGAGACGCAGTTCCATCTATTAAGAATTTCGCCAGCCCAAAATCAGCAACATGAGCTTCAAACGAGGAATCGAGTAATATGTTGTTCGATTTCACGTCTCTGTGGACAATCAAAGGCGAGCAATCATGGTGGAGATAGCACAAGCCTCTTGCAGCATCCATTGCTATTTTATACCTTAATCTCCAGTTCAAAATTCCACCTTTTTTACCATGTAACGCCTCTCCTAAGCTGCCATTTCTCATATACTCGTAAACTAGAAGGTTTGTTTCCTTGTTTGTGCAAAATGCTAGAAGCCTTACTATGTTTCTGTGTCTGATGTTCCCAAGTGTTTGTATCTCAGCTTGGAATCCATGATCATGCCTGTTAATGCTATTGAAGCCCAGAAGTTTCTTGACAGCAACTTCGACTCCGTTAGAAAAATTTCCATGGTAGACAATCCCAGCACCTCCCCTTCCAATAACGTTACCATCCTTCACACATTGTAAGATTTCAGATACCTTGAAGTCAACCTTTTGAAAGGCGATCATTTTCCATGAACTCGAACCACTTTCTTTCAATTTCCTTGCCTTGATTATAGCTGCGGTACCAAATGCTACAGAGCACATTAACAGTCCAAATGCCAAGGTCAATTTGATTGCATTTTGTGGTTTTCGATGTGTTTCTGAAGCTGATGTAAAATTGCAGGGAGTTTTAAGTATTGATCCGCAGAGTTTCGGATTTCCTTCAAATGAAGAAGCATTGAAGACATAGAACTGGCTTGATTCTGGTATTTTTCCAGAGAGATTGTTGAAAGAAAAATCAACTATTATGAGGCTTTTAATTGAGCCAATTGATGATGGTATGGTCTCACTTAAGCAGTTTCTTGACAGGTTCAAGTAATTCAAGATCTGGATATTTGATATCTCTTCTGGGATTGAGCCAGATAAGTTATTTTGGCTCAAGTCAAGATGATTGAGATGTATACAGTTGCCAATTTCATGAGGAATTTCACCTGTCAAATCATTTCCACTGAGGTCAAGCTTCACTGCCTGATGAAGATCACCAATTGAAGGAGGGATTGGTCCTGAAAATCTGTTTCCCCCAAGCAGAAATATTTCAAGAGAAGAAAAGTTGGAAAGCGTAAGTGGCAATAGCCCAGAAAGCTTATTGTTAGAAAGATTAACTTGGACTAAATTAGTTGGCTTCGATGAAGGAGTAGGATTTTCAGGTAAGGATCCAGACAACATATTGTTCTGAAGTTCCAGAAAATTTATTTGAGGAAGGTACATTATGCCTCTTGGGATGCTTCCACTCAAGTAATTTTGTGCTAATCTTACTCTGACCAGGGTTGAACATGAGTTTAACTCTTCTGGTATTTCTCCAAAGAGAAAATTTATCTGGAGAATGAGATTGTCAAGTCTTTCAGAGGCACACAGAAACTTGGGGATGGTACCAGTGAGCTTGTTTGAAGACAAATCCAGGTACTTAAGCCTTTGATTCTTACCAAGATTCCTTGGGATCACACCAGTAAAATTGTTTTTCCAAATCTGAAGAACTTCCAACTCAGGATACTCAGCAATAAAGTCAGGTACTGGGCCGTGCAATCTGTTAATAAACAGATTGAGAAGCCTTATCTTCTTAAGGTTTATGAATTCATGCGGAATTCCTCCTGTCAATGCATTGAAAGAAAGATCAAGATTTACCATGTTTGTTAAGTTGCCTAGTTCCTTGGGAATTTCGCTGGAGAGTTGATTGATATGCAGATAAAGCGTATCTAGATATTTCAAGTTTCCAAGTTCAGTGGGAATTGAACCATTCAGTTCACATCTTGAGATATCCATATGAACTAAATTCACAAGTTTACCAAACTCCCTTGGAATTCCACCCAAATATTTATTGTCAGTGCCCAGGTAAATCTCCTTTAGATTTGTGAGATTCCCTAATTCCTTGGGAATTTCTCCTCGGAGGTCATTTCCCTCTAATGACAAATACTCCAACTTGACCATACTGCCGTAACTCTGTGGTATTCTTCCATTGAAATAGTTTCCTCCCAATTCCAAGTATTTGAGATTCTTCAAACTCAATATCTCCAGTGGAAGTGAGCCAGAGAAGTTGTTGTTGTAAGCATCAAGAACTTGTAAGTTGGTGATACTCGAGTAATTCCATTTCAGATTCCCAGTAAACTGGTTATTTGATATGTTTACAAACCTTAGACTGTCAATATTCTCAACTTTAATCTCACCTGTGAAGTTATTTCCATCAATGGACAGGTGTGTCAGCTTGTCAAGCTTTGAAATTTGAGGAGAAACAGAGCCATACAGAAACAGATTCGATATATTGAGGGAGACAACCCTGCCACCAGAGCACCTAATTCCACTCCATTCACACACTGAACTGGGAATAGAAGAATTCCATGAGGTAATGACAGTATTGTAGTACTGAAATCCATATTTCAGTGAGATCAAAGCATGGAAATCTGAAATTATTGATGAAGAAACACAGGCCTGTGGGAATGAGAAGAATGCCAGTGTTACAAAAAAGTAAAACACCATTCTTAATTCTGGGCTAGGCGGCAGTTTCTGCAGCTTCAGATTTGAATAGCCATCAAGAATTGATGTTCTTCAGGTTTCAGGTAAGAATCAATCTTCCCTTTTTTTCTCTCCCCTTGTACTTCAAGTGCAGAAGAGATCGATATGAAACCATGTGAAGTTACATTTATTTGCTGCAGTTTTTATGTTATTAAAGGACCAATGATCAAAAAGAAAGTTGTTGGTGGAAGATGATATAGCCGCTGGATAATAGATCTCTACAGTCCACAGCGAAAGCTGCGGGCAAAAAGGCAAAGTTGTTTCTTCTCCTTCTTTCACGTTCTTTCATTCCTTCATATGACAACCATTTTTTTTTCTTCTCTAGTCAAAAGAATAACTTTCTTTAATGGAGAGAGGTGATGGAATAACACTTTTGGCAATCAAAGTTTTATTTAGATTTAGCTTTTAGGAGCACAGATAATCATATGTTGTGATTTTTCTCAAGTGCTTTTGCCTGCCCATTTTGCTTAAATCAATGCAACTGTTGACATCTTTAATTCAAAAATCGAGAAAAGAACTCCAGTTAACCTTTGTTTTTTTATTTCATGATCTGATTTTGTTTACTAATTCATGATTATGTTTACTCAAGAGCTTAAATACAGATCTTTTGTTACAGCAGCAAGGACAGAATGATTCTTCCTCTTCTTCTTCTTCTTCTTACAAGCGCTGCCTGCTTTCATTCCCTACTGTAAAAAGTAGTGGAGATCACGTGGAACGATGAAATGGTAAGTGAAGTGATATTGAGTACACATTACTATAGTGGGGTGTGTTCTGAATAGGCTGCTTTTTTTAATCTGCTTTACTCATTGAATGGGGCCATGCCCAAATCTTGTGGTTATTTGTGCATTTGAGCTTTAATAGAAGTTTGGTCTTAAAAAAGAGGCCATGCCAGGCCCCAAAAGCAAAAGCTAAGCCAAGTCTTTGCTTTTTATCTTTATTACATGGAAAAGAGTGCAGTTGTATGAAATATGAGGCATTTTTATGACAATTGGAGTATTATTGATATAATACAAGATAACCAAAATCACTCATTCCAGTTTGATTGGATAATAAAAACTAAGCTCCTTCTCATGCCTCCTATATTCCATTGAACTCCAATTATTATTTGAAGGTGACACTTAAATTTGGTCATAGTTTCATGGTTTGGGTAATTCTTATCCTTAAATTTTTTTATGATTATGACAATTTTGATTCACAAAGTATGAAGATGGTAAAACCGGTCTACATACTTTTTAAGTTTTCGTAGAATTACTTCCCAAAGTTTAGCATGTATAGACATATTTGGTTCCTAAAGTTTTTAATTTCGCAAATTAAGTTCTTGGTCAAAATCAAATTTTGATAATCGATTTTACCACTTTGAAGACATAATTGTCAAATGTTGCAAATTGAGAGAATCAAATCTGTCAAAATTTTAAAGTTCATGGATTAAATATGTCATTACAAATTATGAAAACTAATTCGGGTCATTTTTTCATTATTTATATCTTAGGAATTATTTATTCCCCTTCATTTAGTGGTTAATTGGATGAGTTTAGTTTTTTCGGTCATCCAGATATATGAAAGACTGAAATATGAGCTTAATTTATTTTTTTAGTTGAGACCCAAAGATCAAACAATAGGTAGAAATATAATTATTTTATTAAAAAAATATAACTATATTTTAGAAAGAATAATCAATATTTTAATAACTAAATGATTGTTAAATAATCTAATTTATTTGTGAAACCAAAAAGTATTAAAGTGTAGCCTAAAATACCAACAATTGGTAATATTAAATAAGAAACATCTTTCTCCAGAATAGTATGAAGAGTTTGAATTTAAATAAATAGATATTCTGATGAATGTGAATTTTAGTTATTTTTAAATTAGATATGCGGTTTAGGCTAATCCCATAAATTAGATAATATTCCAATATTATCTTTTAAAACTCGGCCTACAATCTCGTTTGCGGTGGACTGAAAAAACAACGAATGGGAGACATAAGATGTATGGGTTATAAGAGCATCCATAGTGTTGGGCGTTAAGGTCCCCAAAATTTATAAAATTTGATAAATTTGATCCCTAATTTTTCTTCATTTTGTTAAATTTAGTCTATAAAGTTTTTTTAGAGGCAAAACTAGTTTTCAAACTTTGTTTTTTTAGTAAAAACAGTCTTCATATTTTATAAATTTTTGATAAATTTAATCTTCATGATTTAATTTGAGGACTAATTTCGACACATAAGAATCAAATTTGTCAAATTTTGAAAATCATAGGACTATTTTTGTCAAAATTATCAAAATATAAAGACTACGAATACCAAATAAAAATTTGGAGATTAAATTTGTCAAAATCATCCTAACACCTCATATTCTCAATTTAAATGCAATATTTCGAGTATATGAAACTCATATTTGATCTAAAACTGAAAATGAACGGATTTGACCAAATATTCATAGTTATATTTGTAAAAAAAAGTCAGATGCGATCGATAAACAAATTTTCTTCCATACTCCTAAATTTAGGTGAAATGATGGGTACGTTTGGAACAGCGTTTGACAAATAGGGTGAGGTGAGATGACTGTATTGTGCTGTGAGATGAATTGATCGTGATTTTAAAAAACTATTTTTGAAACAGCGGTGCAGTGATCATGATATCATAAAATGACTTTTTTGCTCTTATTTTTAAATAATTGTTTATAACTTAAAAATTATATTTCATATTCTTTTATGATAAATTTGTTATTTCAAAACTATATTTTAAAATTTTTATATATATTTTTATAGTTTGCACATGTAATTGATAGAATATGAGAAGTTATTGATCAAAATTATTTTTTTAANGGCGAATGAACAACTCCTTCCCTTGGGCATGGCGTCAATGGTGCTCGGCGGGCGATGAAGGTGGGATTTAGGTGCCCAGGCATCACAATCGACAAATCAGAAGCGCATATTGTTTGCCCCTGATACACACGCACATAAACAACAACAGTATGGGTTGGGAATTGGGATGATGGATATTACTCACCATTAGAGGAGGAGTTTGAAGCTTGTGTAGTGGTGTGGGTTCTCCGCAATCTGGTGTGAACAAATGCTCGAAAATGGCCATTATAAGAAAAATGAATACCAGGATTGCTGTAGCCAAAAATCCAAATGAAACTGCATTCATCCTAGACCCCCAAGACCCTTGTTTTTCACTCTCTGTTTCATTTGAATTGCTGTAGATGGATGTTCCACCCATTCATTCAGCTTGCTTCACAGAAAAATGTTATCTTATCTAAGAAACAGAAAAAAGCGTGAAGCTTGAGATTCAACTAAAGTTAAAGTGAGTTAGTCTGAGAGACACAGACAGGCACCTTTGTCTTTCTTGATACAGACTGGATTCTTGTGATACTGATAGTGCCTAGATTTATAGTATATTTGGTTGCCCAACTTTCCGTTAAAATCTATCCGTCCAAGAATACAAATTACCAACGTGTATTAGGAAAGAGAGTATCCGGTTGTCAATTGTATCTTTCTCTTTGAAACTCTAGCATCGGAGACATGTGAAGTTTTATTCTTCTCAAATTTTATGAAGAATGAGATTTCTTTTATTTATTATTATGCCAAGGGTATAGAAACTTTTAAGTATGCGATATCTTTCCCATTTTTTTATTAAAAAACTACCTTGTTCATATTTGTAAGTTGTTTTTGTTTTACTCGATTTTATTGTTCTAACATAGTTATAGTAATTGTTTGATAATTTTGTTGCTTAGTTGGTAGTATATATTTGATGTTAATAATCTCATGAATTCTGTGTTTGTTCTAAAATAATATAATTAACTAATAAAGTATTAAAATAATAAGTGTTTGGGTTATGTTAAGAAACTTATTTTGTTTAATATTTTAATATAAAATTAAAAAAAGAAAAAGATGAGATGAAGATTGAGAATGATGAGAAAGTAATATAATGATCAGTTTCTCATTTACACAATATTTATCCGTTTTGAACTACATGAACCATAAGGTGATTTTGAATAACCTCTCGCTTAGGCGAAAGCATTCAAAGCTCTCTTTTAATTCTACTTAGTAATCACGATTTTACTTTTTTCTTTAATAATAAACTTATGAGTAAATCATCCATAATGTTTTTACTCCACTTAACTTCCCGATTCCACATAGATTTTTAACACTTGGTTAGGAAAAATGTGTCATGCGAGTGATATACGAATCATTATGAATTTTTAACGAATCGAACATTGACCTAAAATTTAAATAATATTATGATATTTATATATATTATAATATTTAATATATATTATTTTAATTAATTCCCAACCTCGAATCTTAAAATTTTAGTTTTGGAACACAAATCCAATCTGAAACTAAAACTAAAACTTGTATATTTAAAATGGAATGAAAACATTAAAAAATACTAAAATTCACCTCAATTCCATTGATTGCACTGAATGTATATATAAATCTATATCTTGTGGCCCAAACACACAACTGACAACACCGACATGGCAAGGCACCAATGACCAAACTGATACGCATGCTAAAAAAAGCTGACAAATTTTAAAGTATAAAAATGCGAAAGGCTGCAAAAATAACTTAGTAATTACTGTTTTCTTTCAGTAGTCAAATTTTGAACCACTTTAGCAGTTAAAGAAACATTAAAATCACCTCTGTTTCTTTGTTTATGTCTTATCCTAATAAATTTATATTACTTTTTTAAATATGAATAGATTGAATTTATAAGATTTGATTACAAAACATAAATATTTTATAACAATTGTAACCTACCATTAATTTTTAATTTATTTACATTATCATAACACAATTGTTGTCCATGGAACACCCCAAAGTAGAAACCAACAAATAGAGATGTGGGTCGATCCATCCATTCAATATAAGTGGGTCCGTAAAAGATAAATATACGAGCTGAGCTACAAAAGTCAACATGTCGATACGTTATTATGGGTCAAATTATTATTTTTATTTTAAAATAAATATATTTATAATTTATATTATATCAACCTTAACCTTAGAAGGTTGCCGATCAAGAAAGTTTCCGAGTTGATAAATTCGACTGGTTCCCTGCGGTGGACCCGTGCACACCCCATACATAAATTTGAGGGTTAAAAGAAGATTAATTAATAATTAACCAACCAAAATAGAAATTGTCAATCGCATTATCTGATCCAACGGTGTTCTAACACCAGCCAATGTAACACATAGGCTTCAACTTCCAGTTTTAGGCTTAAACGAACATCTTAATTAGTTGATGCAAAAGTTCAGATTTGTGAACAGTTGCAGAATTGTTTATTAGACCAAGAGAAGCTGATGTTCCTTCAAGGCCGAGGAGAGCTTCGATTTCTTGATCGGTTTTTCCAAAACTCGTCTTTCTTCTTTCTCGTCTTCCCCTTAAGTCCAATGCTACTCTTTATAATCCCCATCATAGCACTTTTATCCTTCCTATTCTTAATCTTAGCCTTTTTCTCCAATATTTCTCTCATCTTCTTATATGAATCTTCATCCGGAACAACCCCCGATTCAATCATCTTCTTATGATAAAAGAATGCTCTTCTAAAATCACGTACACGAATATAAGCATATATCATTGTCGAATACGTAACACTATCCGGTTTTATACCAATCACCATCATCTCTTTCAACACTTGAGGTAACTTCGACTCTTGCCCTCCTCGCGCGTATCCATTCATAAGCATATTATACGTAAGAATGCTCGGTTGAATACCGAGCTTACCAAACTCATGTATCACGTCTCTTGCTTCAACATAACATCCTTGCTTACAAAAACCATCTAAAACAATATTGAATGTCACTTTGCTACCTCCCACTTTACTTCTCATCATAGTTTTCCATGTTTTCATAAGCATTTCCGTGTCTCCGGCTCGTCTGTACGAATCCAAAAGAGCTGTATATGTCTCGATCGAGGGTATTAATCCATCTCGCAACATACTCGTAAATGCTATTGACGCTTTCTCGTGCCAACCACTCACTGAATATGCATGAATAAGAGCTGTGTAAGAATGTGAAGAAGGCTTTATCCCGACTTTCTTCATCCTCAAGAACGCATCAGCAGCCATATCACTCATTTTCTTCTGCCTTCCGTAAGCACTAATCAAACAAGTGTACGATATCACATTCGGTTCCAATCCAACGGTTTCCATTTCTCGAAGAAGATTCTCGACAATCTCGGGTTGAATTCTTCTACTATAAGCATCCATTAAAATGTTGTACGAGGCAGGCGTTGGTGTTATCCCTTTAGCTTTCATCTCAGTAAAAAGGCCTTCAGCTTCTTCAACATGATTAGATTTACTGTAACTATCCATGATCGTGTTGTAAATCACAACATTAGAAGGAATCCCTTGTTTCTCAAGCTCGGATTGGATAATAAGAGCTTCTTTTCGAAGTCCCTCGTCACAGAATGATTTTATAAGGGAACCCACAGATTCTAAATTCCAACATTTTACTCCATTTCTGTCCATATTATCGAAAAACTCCCAAGCTTCTTTGGCACTTTTGCCATTTTTCCTCATCACTGTAATCATAATTGAAGCTGTTACATGATCTGGTTCAATGTTGCTTTCTTCCATCAGCTTATACACCTTCCAAGCATCATCATACCTTTCAGAAAAACAAACAAGACAATATTTACTTACCGGACCGGACCACCAAACAAGCATCTAAATTATACAACCCTCCAAGTAAAACAAAAGCCAAAATGAGCACAAAAAACTATCTTATTTTTGTAGATTTAAACTGTTGCAGGATGTTAGTTCGAAACTCTAAAACTAAGGCAAACTAAAGAAACATAGGCATAACATATTCATCATCAACACTCCAAGAAAAACAAGTACAAGGAAAATGAAGCTTTAAATGAAAGAGTAATGGATGCATAGCCTACTTTGATTAAGGAGGACCTGCAGCAAAACAGAATGAGAATGAGAAAAAGCCATTATACCTTCTGCAAAGCAAAAGACCTGTTAACGCAGAATTGTAAACACGAACATCTCTAAACAGCTTATTGTTGTTAAAAGGTAAATTATTGAATATCAGCAGGATCTCATCTCCTTTTCCACTATTCCCGAGAAATGGAAACAAAATTGAGCATGCCCTTGGTGAAACCATACAAGGTTCTCTGTTTCCCATCCATTCGAAGAAGTATAAACAACCCATAACGTTGTTATCTTCACACAATAGTCTCAGGATCTCAACGCAATCTTCTTCTCGTAATCTCCCTTCAAAATCGTGATTTTCCAGGGCTTCCCCTATTGTAACATTTTCAGGCAAAGTCCTAGCAATCTCCAGTATTTCCCCCACAATTCCCACCATTTCTGAAGCAATCTCTGCGTTTTCGTGAGAAGGGGTAGGTGCATCCTCTTTTTCTGAATTTGGAGAGGTTTCAAACGTGGATGCAAGGTGCCAAGAACTTCGTCGATTTTTCTGGAGGGAAATTCTTCCTTCAGAACTGGGGTCCGCCTCCGGGGGACGGGATTTAAGGAATCTTACAATCGGGTCATCCTCTTCTTCATCTTCATCTTCAGTGAAGTTGTCGGGATATTGATTTGGCAATGTATCTGTAGATTCTAGAAAAGGAAGGAAAAGTGGGGCGGATTGAGGGTTTTGTGTGAAGGAACAAGAACAATACTTCCTGGTCGAATCCAAGGGAAGCTTCAAAGTAATGATTTTATGGAAGGTTTGCGCTGAAGTAGTACAAATTGGAAACTGATAAGGGAACGCTAAAAGCTGCAGCACCGCCATAGTCGAGTCTCAAGTAGACGCCCATATAACCTTACAATAACACAAGCGTCTTCGTTTTGCTTCCAATAATCTTATGATTCTTATCTTCCCAAAACTTCCCCCGACCAGTGATGCCCTTAAAATTGAAGCCCAGAACTAGAAACCTGAGATTGTTTCACAAAATCGAATTTTGGCTTCGAAATTGCACAAGGATAAAATCTTACTCTCACCGACAGACGCAAATTTTCAATTTTTAACCTTTATGTTTTTGCAAAAACAATCAAATAAATGTTTAATTATTAATACATAAAAAATCTAATAAAAAATTTATAAATTAAAATTAATTTATGGTGAAATTTGGGTTAGCAGAACTGTCAATCGTCATGTTGTTGGGTGGTCGATTTCGTCAACCATACTTGTCTTGGAGGGTCGAAGCCTACACACTACATTAATGCTTCAACTTCACACTCGCTGGTTCTGGTATTACTTATTACAGAAACGAAGCACCACCGACAGAATATTTCCTTAATGCCCTTCTTCTTACGCCTGGAATTGTGCTTCTTTTTTTAGATTTAGTGGGTATCAGGGATTTTCGATATGTACGGGAGGGATCCGTGGGGAGGACCGTTGGAGATCGCAGCGGATTCGGCCACTGACGATGAACGGAGTAGAAATTTGCAGGATTACGATAGGGCGGCATTGTCTCGGCCACTGGATGAGACNGAACAATGTTCAATATGGTTGCAAAGGAGGATGGAAATGGAGGGATACCTCGAAACCAAACCCGAACACTATAATTGGAGCCATGGTTGCTGGTCCGGATCGGCATGACGGTTTTCATGATGTTCGAATGAATTATAACTATACAGAGCCGACTATTGCGGGGAATGCGGGTTTGATTGCAGCATTGGTTGCTTTGTCCGGTGATATGGCTGTCGGAGTGGATAAAAATACGATGTTCTCTGCGGTTCCTCCTTTGTTTCCAACGCTGCCTCCTCCTCCGGCACCGTGGAAGCCGTAAGGTATGTTTTTTTGATGGTTTAATACTGAAGGGTTACTTTTCATACAGAGTTGGGGACTACATGTATGTGTTTGAAGTTATATGTACAAACCATTGTTTGTTTGTAATGATTTATTTTAAACTCTTTTCAATATTTGTTCTTTGAATCTAACATGCGAGGATACAAGCGCATCAATTCAAGTACATCGATTAATGTACAAAAATTCATGAAGAAAACCGTTGTCCGTTCGAAATATTCGGAGTATGTGAATATATAAACTGGAAGAACGAACCCCATTGATCCGTTCACTATATAAAAACAAAAAAATAAATAAAAAAGATTGATATAGTGGGTTTGTTTGGTATAGTTTTTTTAATTGTGGTGTGGTGAGATGCGGTGATGTGCGATGAGATGTGGTGAAATATGATGATCGTGAATTTTTAAATATGTTTGGTAAAATTGTAATATTATGATCGTGATTTATGTAAAATTACTAATATATCCTTGTATATATAAAATAACAAATATATTTATATTATAATTAATAAAAGTAAGGGTAAATTAGACTTTTTTAAAATCACGATGAGGTCACGGTTGGTTTTAATAGCTGTGACGATATCGTGATTTTTTCACGATTATCACATCACAATTAAGCTTATGTTTTGTGTATCATATGAAAATCACGATATGAACATCGCATCGCACCTCACCGCATTTTTAATTTGAGTTCCAAACAAACCAAGTGTCTGTAAAGCTTATGGTTTACAATGGTGCAATTCCAATCAATGAAATGTAAAATATAAATAAATTTAAAGTTCCACAAAATCAATTTAATTATTATGAAACTTATTATTGTATTTCTTATTAACAAAGATTGATATTAAATCACCGAACTTTGCATTTTTTTATAAATTGGTCTTGTCCCCAAAGTTTGATTCTTGTGGATGACATAAAATTGTCAAAATGATAATATTAAAACTAGTTTTGCTAGATACATTGAAATTTAATAACTTATTTTGTTAAATATTACAAAATATAGAGACATAATTTGCTAATATGTTGAAAAATCAGAGTTGCTATAATTATGAAATTTTGTATACAAAATTGTTAAATAGACAAAATTATGGGAACATTTTTTTATCTCATCCAATACAATGTTTTTCAGGGCGAGTTGGTACAGTAACAGTGTCAGTTAGGATTTAACTCGCTTTTGTCACTGCGTCAATCGTTATCACGCATATAGCAGTGATGGATGGGTGATGGGACGCGACTGAAGGACAGCTCGGTTTCTATAATTATAGAAACCGAGCTGCGTATTTTTTTAAAAAAAAAATAAATATAAGGGCCCGGTTGCATGTGGCTGAGGTGTAATGGCTAAAAATATGTGGCTGAAAAAACCCGGATCGTTTTTTATATTTAAACGTGGCTAAAAATATGTAGTTCTAATTTTTGATTGGTCCCGATGTTAGGTTTATATTGTCTATAAATAACCCAGTGTGTTTATATTTCTTATTCACTAACAATTTTTGATCTTATATTTTGTTGAGTTTTTATTGTATCTTAGTGAGTTTCTGATTTTTTATTCGAATGGATCCAACGATTAGAAGTTTTAATTCTTCATGGGAATATTTTCCCGATTACGCCGAAGGTGAGGAGCATTCTTACAGAAGACAAAATTCGATTCATCCCGGTAACTAAAATGTTTAAATATTTGAAAAGTTGATTGTTTAACATTTTATATTAAATATATGTATGAATTTTGACTTGAATGTTCCATACAATCCACAAATGGAAAATATAATATTTACTGAATATGGAGAAAGTAGTCGGGATAACTCCAATGTTCGCAAGTTGGCTTGGAACACTAATTATGATTACGAACGTCGGGATACAAATCTGATCCATCAAACACCTACAATGAGTAATCATTGAATAATTGATAAATTATTAGTGTAACTATACTGCATTTACATTTTTATAACATTTTTATTTTTATTTAAAAATTTGAGAATATTCATACTATTTAGGTTTATATTGTTTAACATTACAAATTTTGGGTTATTAATTTGTTAAAATTTGAATTTCAATATTTTGAAATTGAAATATTTTTAACGTGGTTGAAAATTTTAACTTTGAATAATTAATTAGATATTGTTTTGTTTATTTATTAATGTATTTAAATTTTTAACAATTTACCAAAATTGTTATGTGTCTTATTTATTTTTGAATATACATATTATTTTTTAAATACAATTTTTAAAATTTATGTATTTGATATAATAATTATGTAATTTTGAAATATATAGGGTTATTTAGGTTAATAATGTTTTAAAATATAAATTTTACAATTGGTGTATTTGATACAATAATTACTTAATTTTTTAGTATGTATTATTTGAATTACTTTTTGTTATTTTTTAAAATATTTATTTCATTTATATATTTTTGGATTATTTATGTTAATGATGTTTTAAATACAC
>RWGZ01001686.1:0-43210 GCA_009725065.1 Utricularia reniformis | reverse complement strand
GTTCTGATTTCTTTAAAATATGAAGACGATCGAAAGCGAGAAAATCAAAGTAAATGCACGACAATTTATAGTGGAAACCCCGTGAATTGGGGTGAAAACCACTCGACTAAGAGCTGATTATACTCTTAGCCTGTTCACTACAGAAATGAATCAAGGTTTTTACAAACAGGTTAACGAAAATGACGAGATAAAGAAAGCAAGAAAAATTCGGCAGCGTAACAGCCTGTTCTTCTGCATCCAAAGGGTCCTCTCTTTTCCTTCGTCTTGCCCTGTATTTATAGAGTTGCCGGCGAGTGTAATCCACGTCCTGTAACCGCCTCTGACAAGTTTGTTAGAGGTTGTTATCGCAGGATGTAAAACGAGGCTGGGACCGATGCGTGGTCTGCGTGATCGGGCCCGAAGCATGATAAACGTGACAGGGCACGAAGCGTGGAACGCGTGAGCCTGTAACCGTTTCATAACCGTTCGGACCGAACCTCAGAGCCAGCTGGCAGATAACGCTTATTTTCACTAAGGTTATCTTCGGTCCTCCGTGTTGAACATCGGGCCACTCTTCCTAAAGGTGTAATTGGGCTGTGAGAATTCGTTTTGATTATTTAAATTGGCCCAACCGTTATCGGGTCTCACCCATTGTAGGGTACCCGGTCCTAGATATGCAACGGTTATTCATCTTTTTGTGAATATTAATTCTTTTGAACTTGATATAGAGAAGATATATGTGAATTCATTGTTGTTATGGTTCATTTAAATGCATTGGATCATATGGGTAATTACAATGCAGACGAGTTAGAACAAATACAAAGAGCAAGTTACAACAATGAAGCAGAACAAGTGACTGAATGCTTCAGTTTTCACATTGTTCTTTCAAACTTGTTGTTTTATGTTGAATAATTAAACCTTCAGCCTCTTTCGTTCATTCATGCCCTCATCGTAATTTCGGTCAGACTCTTTAATCGAAATATATGTCTCGAACACTATCAAATATATCGACATAAGTTTAAACCAAACCAATAATAATTTCACTTGAAGTGGAGTTTTGAAAATATTATCGCACATTAGTTGTTGTGAAAATATAAATTTTCTAATTTATAAGACAAATAATATTATAAGTAATTGATTTGACATATCATTTTCAATATGATTCACTTTATTTATGAATGAATTATATAGATACTCTTTCTGTTCATTAAAATTATTGAATTGTCTATCATCGGCCATCTAAAAATGTTGGTGATTTGGTGCATAATGGAGTGATATATATAAGTTTGATCATGATTCGACAACAATAATTAGATAGGATTACTAGTCAAAGAATTACTTGTGTTTAAAGACATTAATTACATCCAAATTTTTTTCCCTCTATTTCTATTGTCATTATTACCTCAAGGATGTATTTTCACCTTCTAGAAATCCTAGAATCGCAATGAGGGGAGTGGATTCTTCAATTTCAAATGTTGGGTTAGAATCATTTATCAAACTTGCAATATCTCGAATGCCCTCGCTACATTTTTTGTTTCATCTTTTTAATGAATATCAAATATTTATTTTTCGTAATTTATAGTAGAGTCATAAACTTAACAAAAAAATGCCAAATAATAATATATATTGTATTAATGAGAATTGAAAATAATAATATATATTTTATTAATGACCATTGACAAAGAATTCAACTTGAGAGGCGGTTTCATTTTGCTACTCATGTAATAATGGGGATCCACAAAAAATGTTGATATCATTATTAGAACGTGTTATTCCGAAAAAGAATGTCAAATTCATGTGTTCATCGATGCAAGAACTTCAAGTATCAATGTCGAAACATGCTTATCTCTATGAAAGAATTATCATCTTCATGTCACATGGTAATTTATTCATTGCTCATGTTCCTAACATTCAAGGAAAATCTCGAAATTCTGCCAAAACGCGTTGATATCCTCCGAGGACAGGCGACGCAAATATTCAACCCCGAACACTGCTCGGACATCCCCTACAAAATGTCGCAAACAGTGTAATGCAGTCTTTTCCTATTCGAACGTTTTTGTCTACTTGATTAGTGACACACCATGTGCTAAATATCGCATAGTCACAGTTCATTTTTTATGAACTGTGAGGGTCGGACATCCTTTGACATCCGTCGTTGTTTGGAAAAACGACCATGTTCAACAATGTGCGCAGTGCGTTGATATTAAAAAATTTTAAAAATGAAAAAAAATATATTTAAATTAATTTGCATGAAATTATATATAATCTATTATATTAGAAATAGAAATGATTTGAAATAATATTTGATTATTGAGTAAATTGTAAAAAAATAATATAATATTTTAATCAACGAATCTTTGACACATTCCAAAAAAATTAACGAATCTCGCACCTCTCATGGTTGTTCGTGCAAAATAGTTTTTTCCCTCTATTTCTATTACCATAATTAACTCAAGTAGATATTTGACTCCCTTACAAATTTTCAATTTTTCCCACTATTTTTATTGTCATAATTACCTCAAGGATGCATCTTCACCTTCTAGAAATTGTGGAATCGTAAGGTGGTGAGTGTATTCTTCAAATTCAATGAAGGATAGGTTAGAATCCTTCATCGAGCTTCCAATATCTCGAATGTTCTCTCTACATTTTTTGTTTCACCTTCTTAATGAACATAATATTATTTATTTTTCAGAATTTGTAGTAGAACCATAAACATAACAAAAAGATGTCAAATAATAATATATATTTTATTAATGACCATGAAAATGAATTCAACTTAAGGGGTTGTTCCATTTTGCTACTCTCATGTAATAATTTGATACCCGTAATCGAAGGAATATCAAGAACTCTAGATATTTTGATTTCCGTATGACGCGAGTGATCGCAATAGAAATAAAGGGAAACATGAACCAAAAATTAGTCTTAAATTTGATAAAAAAATTGGAAATATCGTAAGGATCACGCCCAATATCTACTACTTAAATCAAGGTTTTTACAATTATTCTCATTTTTTATAATTTATTTTTTAGTTATAACATGTTTTTATATTTGACGCACTATGATACCTAATTTAACCCGGGCCAATATCAAAATTATTTTTTTGAATCAAACGGTCGGATTGAAACTAAATTTTAGGGTATAGAGATTTGGAATTTTGGAAGTAGTATGAAAAGATTGTGGAAAAGTGCAAAAGACATGTATATAACAAAAATGATAGTCGGGTGCAAATGTTTTATGTAGCCTACAAAAGTAAGCCCAAAATAGCCTACAATAGTCGGGTTGCAAAGACATTGGACGGATCGAATACATCATCCGTACAAGTTGATTCAAGAGGTTAGAAAACTTTATTAACTTATTAATAGAAAATTCAACAAGTCAGAAATTGGGCTCAATCCAGATTAATATAATATAATATAATATAAATTAAAAATTAAAAAAAACTAAAGAATAAGAAAATTTAGCACATATCAACTTGTTACACATACAGGTTGAAAGTTTGATTTTTGTGGCCCAACTAGTACGCTTATTTTTCACAGATTAGTCTACGAGTTGACTTATTTGTATGGATTGAACCGATCCCATCGGTTGAGCTGGCCTATATCCATCCCTAAGATGAGTCGATAGATTTGATTATCCATATAAGGTTCAAAACCACCATAATAAATCAGGCCCAGTTCAAGGTTCCTTGACCTGCATAATTAAATTCTAAAGTTCTCATTGAATTTATGCTTCATTTAACAAGAAGAAAATAATAGAATATGACATTATGATCTATTATTACAATTCTATTTAACCAATAATTAATCATGCATTGTTATTATATCACAAATACATGTTGTACTAATAAGAAACAACAATCTCCTTTTGTCTTTGCTACAATTTAGTTCATTGTATGAAGAATTCCAGCTCATAGGCTTAAGACAGAAGAAACATTACACTCATGAGTATTGATTCATACACCAACATCATTTTTGGTAGTTTTACCAGACGTTTTAGTAGTAGAACAATCTATGCTTGAATTAGGATGAATAAAAACTAAAAATTTTAACAATAGTATGATCTACATCACTTTTTATTTTTCTTCATTCATTTTTTTCATTAATAACATTTTTATATATTATTTAATTTCATATTCATCATTATATGTTATTTATTATATAAAATTATGGGTGAGGTTTGTTGGTGACCCATCAAGTTACATACTGTGTAAATGTGATGCTCCTCAAGTTTCAGAATTGTAGATTAGATACCTCAAATTTCAAAATACGTGCAGACATAGCCCCCAACTTTAATAAAATGCAAGAAAATCACTCAAACTTTCCAATATCGTTTAAGATTGACCCATGTAATGGTACCGTTAAAGTTTGCGTATGACCCTCCAAGTTATAAAATGACGATGGTTTGGCACCCAAATTTTCAATTTGTTACAATTTAGCCCCTTAAGTTTCCAACAAGTTGCATATATGACTCTCGAATTAAGTATAATTGTGCAAACTTGACACCTGAAGTTTGAGAAAATATGTTATTGTGACCCTCAAAGTTCGTAAGTTGTGCATTTTAGACACGAAATGTGTTTTTCGTATATTTCTTCAATCACATATGTCATTTGATCATATCTGGTCGAGAAATAATTGCCCAAAAGCCGTGGAAATGTATTGATGTGTTCCATAACGTTAATGTATCTAAAAATGAAAATATTAGTAACTTCTTGTTTTATACGTAGATTTTGCACATATATGGCTAACTTATTGTATATGAGTTATAAAATGAAATTTATAAGATTGAGTTCTTATTCATCGCAAACAAAAACAAAAACATTAGATTTCACAAGTGGTTGCGGTACAATATATCGTGATAATGTTTGAGAAGTAGATTTCACACATATATCAATAACTTATTGCATGTGAGTTATAAAATGAAATTTATAAAATTGATTTCTCATTTATCACATACAAAACATAAACATAAGATTTCACAAGTGGTTGCGGTACAATATATCGTGATAATGTTTGAGAAGTAGATTTCACACATATATCAATAACTTATTGCATGTGAGTTATAAAATGAAATTTATAAAATTGATTTCTCATTTATCACATACAAAACATAAACATAAGATTTCACAAGTGGTTGCGGTACAATATATCGTGATAATGTTTGAGAAGTAGATTTCACACATATATCAATAACTTATTGCATGTGAGTTATAAAATGAAATTTATAAAATTGATTTCTCATTTATCACATACAAAACATAAACATAAGATTTCACAAGTGGTTGCGGTACAATATATCGTGATAATGTTTGAGAAGTAGATTTCACACATATATCAATAACTTATTGCATGTGAGTTGTAAAATGAAATTTATAAAATTGATTTCTCATTCATCACATACAAAAACATAAACATAAGATTTCACAAATGGTTGCGATAAACAATAATATCATAACTTTAAATTACGAATATTTAAAATGACCAAAGATCACGATAAAATACAATATCAAATCATACAACCCTAATTATCCAAAGTAACGTACAACAACAAATACATAATTTTAGTTTTTTCTCACTATTCCAATCATAGCAGCGAAGTCTTCGACATCTTTTTCGGTAAACCATGACGCAGTCATCTGCAACATGTGAGTAATTTAATAGTCACGTACACATCCAAATAACCATATACACATATTGTTAACTTACACAATATTGATATAATCATATATCAAAAGACATTGGTGCTTGTTGCAAAAAAAGTACTATGAAGTACAATACGTAAATGCCACACTCAGTTGCACCTTTTTGAGTTGGAACCTGCAAAATACATAGAAATAAAGTAATGGTTGTAATTCGTGTAACTAGTAAGTAACTTACATTAGGCCACATTATTGGAATACTTGCAACATCATCCTTTGTAGTCAAATCATCAAACTTATGAAGTATTCCAAAAAGCCACCAATGTAAATAGAACAAAGACATTTCTAATTGTCCACAAAAACAACACATGAAATCATCCATTCAAAACAACACTCATATAATACACACAACCAACGATGGAATTAGCACAACTAATTTGTAATAAGTACATCGAGTCATACAAAACACCATAATAAATAAATTACTTATTAGAAATGAG
This sequence comes from Utricularia reniformis, assembly GCA_009725065.1. Taxonomy (NCBI): domain Eukaryota; kingdom Viridiplantae; phylum Streptophyta; class Magnoliopsida; order Lamiales; family Lentibulariaceae; genus Utricularia; species Utricularia reniformis. The sequence goes on along the minus strand of RWGZ01001686.1, from coordinate 37,096 downwards.
CACAAGAAATAACTAATTATCACATAAATAGTGTTGTTTAACCTGCGTAGATGTAGATCGAGCATGAGTTGGTGTGTCCTTCCTAAAGAGTCAAGAATTATCATCCATCTTTGATGACAATCTAAGATGCATCGTAGAATTAATAGCGACCAATGACCTCTGCATATTTTGTAACACATTACACATCATACAACATTTAACCATCAACTTGTGTGTATGTGTTTAAATGAACGCATACCCGATGCATATTGGAACAAAGACATACTCTTTGTCGTAATCAACCATGTTCTGTCAACCTACAAATTTTTCATAGAACTCTTCAGATTTGAGGCACCCATCTAGTATCTCGGGTAAAATCCAATGACATTGTGTCTTTCTTATGGGAGACAACATATAGCCCTCATGTACCAATAATCTTTTAACATGTGATAAATAACCATAAAATAAAAACAATAGATTGTGTTACATCCGTATTGTCTCGAACTCCCCAGTGTCGAGTTGTCCGTACTGTAAAAGTCCTTTGTTATTTTCATCGGTATCATTCGAACTTGACAACGAGAGGGGCTTATCTCTAAATGTAAGCCCGTTTCTACATTCAACAAATCTATGTGTTAAACTATAAACTAATACTAATCATATTTAGTATAAAAAAATGTTGAAATAATTACCTCAGAACCTTACCAGTCCATCCCAATGTATCATTATACATAAAACAAGTTAAATCAATTTATTCATCAGATGATGGATGCATATCTTCATCTTCATCGACATCGTCCAACTTTGATAAATCGTTGGAGTATTGTACATCATCGACATATATGTGACACTGTGATTGTTTAGCATCACAATACTTTTCATTATTACATTTTCCTAGGATTTTCTCTTTAGGGACTTCATCATCCTTTTTTTTTCATTTCCATCCAAGATATCATCTTTCTCTTCATTGACGTTTGTAGAATGAGCAATAGGTCCAACCACTGACTCTTCTTTCTCTTTATTGAACTCCATACCGACCTTTGAATTAACAAAATGAAAAAAATAACTTTATTTAAATTATACAATACAAAAGAAACATTTAGAATACGAGACAATTCATACATTGCAACTTCCACACTAATTGCAACGATAAATTGTATTACAAACAAATCTTAACAGAAAAAATTCACATATGGAATAAAATAAAGTTAACAGGTCAAGCAATCGATATCCATAACAAATTGCAACTCTTCATTTCCTCACCGAATTTATCCTTCCCAATAAAACTTATATACTGCTTGCCCCTGGAATTTGCAGCATTCACTGTATATGACAAGCAATAAAAGTTACTCGGTTACATGATAAGAAACAAATTAAAACTATTAAAAGATCAATGATAAGAAAGACATGAAACAATTTTCAAACAGATTCAATTGGATAAAAAATTAGTGAATAACGTATAGTAATTCTTTGTTTTACCTGGACACTAACGATAATAGCAGCTATAATAGGTTGACCAATTACCATTGCTAAAACAATTCCGTTGATCATATCTTCATTAAATAGCCATATGGTTTGCTAAAAAAACATTTATAGTCATGAACTTAAATACAAAATGAGATAAGTATGCTGCTGCAAGCTGGTGAGCGTAAACAGAAGGATCTTATTGAAGCCATGCCGAGACTCAATGACAAACGTTGAGTATAATGAAAATGGCTAATCAATTATCTGCATCAGGATTTATAAACAAACTAATTAGACAAAAAGATCAAATTTTGGCAAGCTAAAAACCCAAAAACCAAGGAAAAGCACACCCTAATTACCTTTTCCAATCAAATCCCTCAACTTAAAAATATATGTACGATTAGGTGTAAAATGACTTGTTCATCAATAAAATTCGCAGATGCTCACCAACCCTCACAAACTGGTGTAACATGGAAATAATTCGCATAAATTAACGAAAGAAATAAGTGCATTTATCAACCAAGAACAAAGTAGAGCCCTGGGATACTCAACGAGCAGTTGGAATGGGTGTTACATAGAAATACTTTGCAGCGTTGGCCAAATTTACAGATACGGTAAAACTAATCTTGGAAATGATTCGAAGATTTCGTTGAAATAATTTGGAAGATTTGGCCTGGACTCACGGTTTCGTTCTGAAAAAATTGCTCTTTGTTCATCCAAAAGAGTTTCATACTCAAAACGACTTGAAATGTCTCAAAACCCTAGTTAACGCCGTTTATCCACAAAACCAGAAAAGTTTAACGGTAAACCATTTGCAATATTAAAGGGGTCAAAACTAAACGGTTTACGTAACTTGGAGGGTTATTCACGTAATTTCATAACTTCGAGGGCACTGCTTTTACACAGCTCGTAAGTTGGGGGGCTGATTTTGTAATTTTCTCATAAAATTATATCAAACTTAAATTTTAGATAAATAAATATATTGAAAGACAATCAATAAATATTTGTATTTTATTTTACTATTAGTATTTTGAAAATATGAATAGTAAATATGTAATAAAATAAAATTATTGAATTATTTTTATTTCTTTCTTTCATGAAATTATGTAAAAATTTATAATTATGGTAATAATATAATTTTCATAATAAAATAAATAAATAAATATTTATTTTATTATGTAGAGTTAATCGAAATAGATATATAGTTCATTTCGAAATTGCCGTTCCTCCAAGTCACTGGAATAACGCTTGAAACTTAAGGCAGTTTGGCGTAGCGACGCCAATTCACGCATACGGCCCGGAATTGGCAGATGTCGAGGTTTGAAGGGAGGCGATCAATGATGTCTTCTATTGCCATATCCGGAAGATCCCCCACTTTATCTCTTACATTGGTTGAAGTGAGAAAGTATGAACAATTCAAGACATAAGAAACGTTACACTCACCTAGAAGAAGTGATGAGTATTGATTCTAACACTAACATAATTTTTTGTAGTTTTACTAGACGTTTTAATAGTAGAACAATCCAGATTTGAATTAGAATGAAAAAAACTAAAAATATTAACAATATTATGATCCACATCATTTTTTATTTTCTTCATTCATATCATTTTTTCTTTTATTAATAATTTATTATTCATAATTATATGTTACTTATTATATAAAAATATATCAAACTTAAATTTTAGATATATACATATATTGAAAGATAATCAATAATTTTTTATGTTTCATTATTTGGATATTTGTATTTTGCTATAGTAGTGGAACAATCCAGACTTAAATGAGGATGAAAAAAACTAAAAATATTAACAATATTATGATCCAAATCACTTTTTATTTTTCTTCATTCATTTTATTTTTTTCTTTTATTAATAATTTTATATTCATAATTATATGTTACTTAGTATATAAAATTATATAAAACTTAAATTTTTGATAAATAAATATATTGAAAGACAATCAATAATTTTTTTATGTTTCATTATTTAGATATTTGTATTTTATTTTTCTATTAGTAGTTTGAAAATATGAATAGTAAATAACTAATACAATAAAATTATTAAATAAATTAAATTATTTTTATTTATTCCTTTCATGAATTAATATAAAAATAAATAATTATGATAATATAATTGTCATAATAAAATAAATAATAATTAAAAAAGGTGGAATAATACCTCCTAAGCCTAATACTTTCTGTAAAAATACAACTTTTTATGCAGTGTTTTTTTATTTTGTTTTATGTATTTATATAATTTATAATTATTTAATTATATTATATAATCAAATAAATATGGTATATTATTTGTTATATTATGATTTAAAAATAATTATGTTACTAATTATATATATTAGATTAATTTGGTAATTAAATTCTTAACTTCTTTCGAATTGGATATTTCGAAAAAACATATAACAGTATGGATATAAAATACCAAAAAAGATACTCAAACCCAATACATAGACAATTATACAAATGGAAAGATAAGTANTAAAGAAATATAATTATACCTTAATAATTATATGTTGAATGATGGAGAGAATGAGAATGAAGATGGTGTAAAAATGATAGAAATGAAGGATTATTTATAGGAGATTTGGGGGAGGGGTAAAAACGTAAAAAATCTATATTTGGCTCGCGGCCGCGTTCGGTGAACGCAGCCGACTTTGTCACCAAACGCGGCTGCGTTTAGTATACGCAGCTGCGTATATTATACGCAGCTGCGTATACTAAACGCGTATGACGTTAAAAAAAAAATCCGATTATTTTTTCGCATTATTTGAACGAAAAAGCCCAATCCAGATTAATATAATATAATATAATATAATATAAATTAAAAATTAAAAAAAACTAAAGAATAAGAAAATTTAGCACATATAAACTCGTTACACATACAAGTTGAAAGTTTGATTTTTGTGGCCCGACTAGTACGCTTATTTTTCACAAACCAGTCTACGAGTTGATTCATTTGTACGGATTGAGGTTCAAAACCACCAGAATAAATCAGGCCCAGTTCAAGGTTCCTTGACCTGCATAATTAAATTTTAAAGTTCTCATTGAATTTATGCTTCATTTAACAAGAAGAAAATAATAGAATATGACATCATGATCTATTATTACAATTCTATTTAACCAATAATTAATCATGCCTTGTTATTATATCATGCCTTGTCTTTGCTACAATTTAGTTCATTGTATGAAGAATTCCAGCTCATAGGCTTAAGACAGAAGAAACATTACACTCATGAGTATTGATTCTAACGGGGTTTTTGGGCAAATAGCTCTTTGCGAGATATTACTTTGTCAAATAGTCTCCTTTATAAATGATTGGTTAAATAACATTGTTTCAAAAATATTGACCAAATAACATTTCTTTCTATATTTTAATAAAAATAAATAAATAATTTTTATATATTAATTAAAAATATATAATAAATTAATTATGATATATAAAATAATGTTTAATACCCCTACGAAATTTAGTAACGATCCGAAATTTCGTACCGATTGAACCGGTACGAAATATTAATTTTTTATTATTTTTTTTATGGGCTCCGACCCAGAAATCCGGTATCGAATCGGTATGAAAACAATGATATTAAGATCGAATTGACTTTAACGAATTAAGATCGGTATTTTCATATCGTAATTTCACATGAAAACATATGTTCTAATTCGGGTTTCCTGGTCGAAACCTGGAATCAAAACCCGTAATTTCATACTAGTCGGTATTTGGACCGTTACTGGGTTTTCGAGTCGAAACCTGGGATTTTTCATATCGATCTGATAAAAATAAATTAGTAATATTTCGGATCATTACTATTTTGAATTCAAATTCGTTAAAGTCAATTCGATCTTAATATCATTGTTTTCATACCGATTCAATACCGCATTTCCGGGCCGGAGCCCATAAAATAAATAATAATAAATTAATATTTCATACAGGTCCAATCGGTACGAAATTTGAGATCGTTACTAAATTTTGTAAGGGTATTAAACATTATTTTATATATCATAATAAATTTATTATATATTTTTAATTAATATATAAAAATTATTTATTTATTTTTATTAAAATATAGAAAGAATAGTTATTTGATCAATATTTTTGAAACAATGTTATTTAACCAATCTTTTATCAAAGGAGGCTATTTGACAAAGTAATATCTGCCACATGGCTATTTGCCAAAATCTCCCTGATTCTAACACCACCATTATTTTTGGTAGTTTTACTAGATGTTTTAGTAGTAGAACAATCTATACTTGAATTAGGATGAAGAAAAACTAAAAATTTGAACAATAGTATGATCCACATCACATTTTATTTTTTTTCATTCATTTTTTTTATTAATAACATTTTTATATATTATTTAATTTCATATTCATAATTATATGTTACTTATTATATAAAATTATATCAAACTTAAATTTTAGATAAATAAATATATTGAAAGACAATCAATAAATATTTGTATTTTATTTTACTATTAGTATTTTGAAAATATGAATGGTAAATATGTAATAAAATAAAATTATAAAATTATTTTTATTTCTTTCTTTCATGAAATTATGTAAAAATTTATAATTATGGTAATAATATAATTTTCATAATAAAATAAATAAATGAATATTTATTTTATTATGTAGATGTTAATCGAAACATATATGTAGTTCATTTCGAAATAGCCGTTCCTCCAAGTCACTGGAATAACGCTTGAAACTAAAGGCAGTTTGGTGCAGCGACACCAATTCACGCATACGGCCCGGAATTGGCAGATGTCGAGGTTTGAAGGGAGGCGATCAATGATGTCTTCTATTGTTATATAGGAAGATCCGCCCACTTTATCTCTTACATTGGTTGAAGTGAGAAAGTATGAACAATTCAAGACATAAGAAACAATTACACTCACGTAGAAGAAGTGATGAGTATTGATTCTAACACTCTTATCATCCCTTTTTAGGGATACCAACGGTCGTCCGGTTCGTCAAGATACGAACTCGATTTTAATTTGTTTATGGTGGGGAGATGATTAGAATATGTAAATGAAGAAATGGGCAAGACAATTTAGAGTGGAAAACCCCGGGAAATAGGGAAAAAATCACTTGACTAAGAGTAGGAAAAACTCTTAGTCGATTAACTAATTAAGCAATCCATTACAAAAATACAGCAGAGGTTTAAGAAGATGACGAGGAATAAGAAAGCAGTAAGAACTCCGACAGAGTAACAGCCTGTTCTTCTGCGCCCAAAAAGGTCCTATTAATTCCATCGTCAAGCTCTGTATTTATAGAGTTGAAGGCGTATGCAACTCACGTCCCGTAACTGCCTCTGACAAGTTTGTTAAAGGTTGTTGTCGCGCGATATAAAACGTGGCCGGGATCGAAGCGTGGCCTGCGTGATCTGGCCCGAGGCGTGGTAAACGTGTAGAGGCCCGAAGCGTGGAACGCGTGGGCTGTAACCGTTTGGATCGAACCGTTGGGCCACCTGTCAAACGCCGTTCTATTTTGTCAAGTTTATCTTCGGTCCCATCGCGGAATATCGGGTCATTTTATCTCAAATGTACTAAGCTGAGGATTTTGGGTCGTGCAAGTTCGCTTTTATTACCTGGGTCGGCCTAATCGTTATTGGGCCTTACCCATTGCATGGTACTCGATCCTAGAATTCTCATCAAACACTAACATCATTTTTTGTAGTTTTACAAGATGTTTTAATAGTAGAACAATCCAAACTTGAATTAGAATAAAAAAAACTAAAAATATTAACAATATTATGATCCACATCACTTTTTAGTTTCTTCATTCATATCAATTTTTCTTTTATTAATAATTTATTATTCATAATTATATGTTACTTATTATATAAAAATATATCAAACTTAAATTTTAGATATATACATATATTGAAAGATAATCAATAATTTTTTATGTTTCATTATTTAGATATTTGTATTTTATTTTTCTATTAGTAGTTTGAAAATATGAATAGTAAATAACTAATACAATAAAATTATTAAATAAATTAAATTATTTTTATTTATTCCTTTCATGAATTAATATAAAAATAAATAATTATGATAATATAATTGTCATAATAAAATAAATAATAATTAAAAAAGGTGGAATAATACCTCCTAAGCCTAAGACTTTCTGTAAAAATACAACTTTTTATGCAGTGTTTTTTTTATTTTATTTTATGTATTTATATAATTTATAATTATTTAATTATATTATATAATCAAATAAATATGGTATATTATTTGTTATATTATGATTTAAAAATAATTATGTTACTAATTATATATATTAGATTAATTTGGTAATTAAATTCTTAACTTCTTTCGAATTGGATATTTCGAAAAAACATATAACAGTATGGATATAAAATACCAAAAAAGATACTCAAACCCAATACATAGACAATTATACAAATGGAAAGATAAGTACTACATGTTGGAATCATTTGAATCATTACTACGAGCATTGCTTTCTGGATTACTATTATAATTTTGTGATCCTTCACTATTATTAATCGAACTACGCACAATAAATTTATAAGTAGTTACAAATAACATCCTTTGTGTAAGATTCAACTTATATTGTACCAGTATTCATCAATCTTACCTAGTTAAGAATATTAAAATTAAAATGAATAAATAAAGATGATGAGATATAAATATAAAATTAAATTTAGAGAAAAAAAGATAATGTGGAGAAAGATAAATACAAAAATAATATGAATGATTGAGAATTTTAAAAAATGAATAGAGAATATGATACTTTAAATTGAAAACATGGACTATCAATTTTGCGTCACACTTTAAATTTCGAAAGTTGGTATTACCAAATTATAGAAAATACATATATTAATTTTTCTTATAAGATATTTTGATAATGATAATTGACATTATTATAAAATTTTGACTATCAAAATTTGATAGATTGATGAAATTGTGGGGATAATTTTCATGTATGACCTCTCAAGTAACATACCAAACAATATATTGAAAAATACTAATAACCTAAAATTTTGGGCTTGGATGAGTTAGGGGTGACATAAGTTCGGTTCAACGGTTTATGGGTTGAACCCATCATCGATATGGGTTAGAAAACTATGTTGACCAGTCAACGGGCAACTCAACATGTTATAAATTCAGTTAAACCCGTCGATTGATATAATATAAATTTTAAAATTTTAAAAAAACTTAAATTTTAATTTTAAAATAAAAATAAGAATAATAATTTTGAAACATATCAATTCATTGACCCGTATGGGTTGATAGTTTGATTTTTGCAGCCAAACTCGTACATTTATTTTTCATAGACCAACTTACGAATTGACTCATTTGTATGGATTGTACCGACCCGACGAGTTGGGCTTGTCCATGTCTACCTAAGTCGATAGATTTGATTATCCATATCGGGTTCAAAACGCCCTGAATAAACAATAATCCGACCCACATCAAGGTTCTATGATCTGCATAATTAAATTCTAAACTTCTCATTGAATTTCTGCTTCATTTTACCACAATAAAATGAAATGGAATTTGACAACATGATCTATTATTACAACTATGTTTTACCAATAAGAAATCCTATCCTGTTATTACATCACAAAATACATCTTGTACTAGTAAGAAATAACAATCTCCCTTTGTCTTTGATACCATTTAATTCATTGTATAGGAAGTGGTAGAGTCGGCAAGAGGATCGTTCGAGCGAGATCTTCGTTAAGCGTTGGTATAGGAGGCATCCCTCTCATGTTTGGCGTCATCTCATTTAAACTGCATTCAGTAAATACTCGGACATTTTGAATCGAAATAACAAAGTTGCCTTGTCTTAGTTAGCCTTACTTTGTCAATATTTTGATGATGTTTTCTCGAACTTGACTCAGAAGTCCAATGTTTTCATGTACCTGCAACATATGCATCCAAGTTCTTTTATTAACCGTTCATCTTGTTGAAATATTGTCTCGAAATAGAAATATTATAGTTTACATGCAGCATTTTCGATGTGATTCACTTCTCTTGTGGATTAGGTCACACGAATATTCTCTTGTCTATAGAATCCTAAATTTCTACATGGTATCAAAGGCTTTAGATTATGTTTCAAACTGGTTTGTACCGGTTTAATAAAAAAAATATGGTAAAAAAGCATAACACGTTTGGTTGACAAAAATAAAAAGACCTATGACTCGAGTACTACCGAATCCATTGAAGCAAGTACGAACCAGACTAAGACCACTTCAATTTGAGAGAGAGTGTTAAGAATAATATCCCATATCGATTTGGTCTATTATTTTCAATGCGATTTGCTTTTCTCATAGATTGAGATACACGAATACTCTCCTAACACATCGAATCCTAATGTTGTACACATCTTTTAGCACAAGAAACTGTTTAGGTACCTGATGCGAAGTCATATTTGCATCTATCTGTTCAAAAGCCCACATATTCTGCTGGAGAAGATGCTGCATCGAACCCGAAACATCTGCGTAAATTTCAGTAGATACACATAATTTAAACTTCAATCTAACAACATAAGAACAAATAAACAGTGATCTTAGAAAAGAAACCTACCATTGAATGATATTGTATCACCATTACAATTCGAAACAAATTCCGGAGTAAATGATGAAACTGACTGCTGGATGGCTAAGTGACAAGCTTGTTCAGGAGGATAGATGAATTTTTCCTTTACATAAAATAAGAAAAAAAACCGAATCGAATCATACGAATCGCTATAAACGAACTTCAAATCAATTACGAACGATATCATATTTTCGTATAGCTACCTTTTTATCTCTACCTCTCCTTGCATAAATATCTTCTTTTCTTCTCTTGCTATTTTCTTTTCTCTGCAGTTATCGAATAAGCAATCTGTAATCGTGGTAACACAAGAGATATACGAGGTTAAGTTCGATGAACAACACTCACAGTCATCCATCTGAGTCGTAATGCTACATCACGAACCGTCTTATTCCTAAGCTCGATTGCAATCTTAGCGTAGCAAATGATGTTCGATTCGGAGGCGTACCTAAACAGATGATGGAGAATAAATATCGAAATCCGAACACGAAACGAATGAAAAATGTTGTATGAAACAAATCAACATATTTAGTCAAGAGTCTTATGTTGAAATATTGTTGCACATCGCATGTGAAAATTAAAATCTTATAGTTTATAAGGAAAAGTGATATAGTAATTGACTGAGTTTTTCAGTATCATTCATTTCTCTTATGGATTGAACTACACAGACATTTTTTTGGTCCATTGAATCTTGAATTTCTACGTATTAGGAATAGAATAGATGACGCTTGAGGCCAGAATCAAATACTTTCGACTTTATGGTAAAGCAGAATGATTTTGATTCAGGCTTCATGCTTTACAAATGAAGTAATACACAAATGAAATATACAGAAGGCATAACCAATTGACAGAACAAAGAAATTTTAACTGTATTGAACATGAAAAATTACAGATTAAAAAGAAATTAGGCAGTTGATCGAGATAAGGCATCACGTTTAACACTAACAATTACATCAACAAATGAAGAAATTAATTAAGAGGGATTGTCTTACTTGACTAAACCTTCTTCTAAAATGGTTTGTTCTTCAAGGGTCCAGTCCATGGAAATAGTTTGCTGGTGCTGAAAAATGGGCATACCCCACTCTCCATGCAAAGGGCCACTGGTATTATTATTAACGTCTTTGAAATTCCCTGCAGAGTTCGCCATCAAGTACAAATCATGTAAATAAAGAAGCTTTTTTTTTCACTGGATGAAGTAGAACTGGTGGGGTTGAAGATAAAAGCAAAATCGAAGGGTGTTTTGATTAAGGTTTGGGAAGAAGAAGGGTTCTTAAGATTGAATCAATAGTTGCAAAATCGAAGGAGAAATGGGGTGAAGATGGTGAATGCGGAAAGAGGATAATTAAAAAGCAGCAAAGCAAAGCAACGGGGAATCTGAAATGCACGTAACAAAGTAGAAAAGGTGGTGGTGTGGTGTGGTGGCTGCTTAATGGACGAACTTTAATTTTCCTTGTCATTTTATCATTCATGTATTTCTTTTTTTCTGGTTGCCCACTTGATATTTCTCTGCATAGACGTAACATTCAACATGCCAATCATTTACCCATCATCGCCGCAGTCTCTTAAAACTTAAAAGTCATTGTTTTTCTCTATTCTCAAGAAACAAAGCGAACCCAGATTATCATTGGGGTGGCAAACTGTGATTCAAACTTGGGTTTATTGAAAGCTTTGATATTTCATAATAATGGCTTTCAAAATATCAATTTCGAATAAGGGGAATTCTGATTAGTTGAGATTAAGATTGATTCGCTTCAGCCAAAAGTAATTCCTGCGGCATATGCGTAAGCGATTGCGTGGAAATGTTTGTTTCTTATGGAAAAACTTGCCGTAGTTTTGCTCGGAATTCGGTGGTGATCAGGCGGATTTCCCTTCGATGGAAATCGACGGTGATTTGTTTTGGCGACGGTTCACAGGGTGCGGTGGGCTTAACGCCGGGTCTCCAAGCCTACGAGCCCACGCCTGTCGCCGGTCTTCCCAGTGACGTTTCCAGTGTGGCTGCGGGGCACTACCATTCACTCGCCGTCACTCCTTCCGGCCAAGTCTGGGCATGGGGTCGCAACTCTGAATCTCAGCTTGGTCGCGGACTCCTTTCTCCTAGGTTCCCTTTTCATTCTGCAACTCTAATCTTTTAAATCTTCAGCCCTTTCTGCCTGGTTCTTACCTTGACATAGATTTGAACTTGAAGCTGTGAATTTTGTTTCATTTATACGTTCTTGGCATTGCTTTGAAGCTGTATTTCTACCTTTATATGATCTCACATTATGTCTAGAGATCTTTGGAGCAAGCCACAGAGAGTAGAAGGATTAGATCATGTTCGAGTAATAGCTGCGTTTGCTTCGGGTGTTATATCGGCTGCTTTAGGAGAAGACGGTTCTTTGTGGACATGGGGAAATTCTAAACGTGGGCAACTAGGACTTGGGAAGGATAATTGCACATCTGATGCACCAGCTAGAGTTGAAGCACTTGCTGGAGAAGCCATTGTTAAGGTAATCCTTGCATTCTAATCATCAAAGTTGCAGTTTTTGTGCCCCAAATCGAAATCCTTCGAGTTTTCTTCATTGTTTTTATTGATCCCTTCTTGTTATGCTCTTATTTTCGTCATCATTTTACCGATTCCTTCTTGTTGCGCTCTTATTTTCGTCATTTTTTTACGGAGTCCTCTTGTTATGCATTAGAGTAGAAGCACTTGCTAGAGAAGCCATTGTTAAAGTGGATTAAAATACATTTGAATCATCATAGTCACAGGTTTTTGTGTCTCAAATCGGATTCCTCCAAGTTTTCTTCATTGTTTTTATCGATTCCTTCTTGTTATGCTGTTATTTTCGTCATTGTTTTACAGATTCCTTCTTGTTATGCACTTGAGTTGATGCACTTGCTGGAGAAGCCATTTTTAAGGTGGATTAAAATACATTTGAATCATCAAAGATGCAGTTTTTTGTGTCTCAAATTGGATTCTTCCAAGTTTTCTTCATCGTTTTTACCGATTCCTTCTTATTATGCTCTTATTTTCGTCATCATTTTTACCGATTCCTTCTTGTTATGCACTTGCTGGAGAAGCCATTGTCAATATGGATTAAAATACATATGAATCATTAAAGTTGCACTTTTTTGTGTCTCAAATCGGATTCCTCCAAGTTTTTGTCATCATTTTTATAGATTCCTTCTTGTGATGCTCTTATTTTCGTCATCGTTTTTATGGATTCCTTCTTGTTATGCGCTAGAGTTGCTAGAGAAGCCATTGTTAAGGTGGATTAAAATGCATTCAAATCATCAAAGCCACCATTTTTTGCGTCTCAAATCGGAATCCTCCATGTTTTCTTCATCGTTTTTACCGATTCCTTCTTGTTATGCTCTTATTTCTTATGGTTTAACAGGTCTCATTCGGTTGGGGTCACGCTCTCGCATTGTCGAATACCGGAAAACTCTTCGGTTGGGGCTATTACGCCGATGGTCGACTTGGGAAGATTGGCAAAGCATTCGAGGTATCACCTCTTGACAACATAATTTCATCAACTTCAAATCTATATAAATCTACAGAATTAGCCAATAAGTTAGTCTCGGAAGCCATGGATAAAGAAAACAATATGCCAATCATCTACGAACCTACATTTATCGAAGAAGTTCGTAATACTCAAGTTATCGATATTTCTTGTGGACTTGATCATTCATTAGTATTATCCCGTAAGTACTTTCACTCCATTTTTCGTAAGTTTTTCGACTCATTTACAACTCTCAGGTGATGGAACTCTTCTAAGTGGAGGAAACAATGTGTATGGACAATTAGGGAGATCAAACAAAACTTTGGGGCTTCATCCCGTTGATATAACATTCCGAGTTACGAAAATAGCTTGCGGGATGGCGCATTCGTTAGCGATATTCGACTGTGAGGAAAATAACAACAACATTGTGTCTTGGGGATGGAACAAGAATGGTCAACTTGGGAGAAAAGGTCGAGAAGATGCTCCGGAAGTGATCGATAATGGTGGCGAGAAGGCGATGATGGTATCGGGGGGACGTGCGCATTCTGTTTCGGTTATGGATACGAGAGAGGTTCGGAGTTGGGGTTGCGGTAGAGATGGACGGCTCGGATCGGGTTGTTCTGTTGATGAAGATGAACCAGTAACGGTTGAGTTCGATAATATTGACGGTGGTTGTTGTTATGAGGTGTTGGAAGCAGTTGCGGGATTTGATCACACTCTTGTTCTTCTTCAACAGTAAATAACACTTCAGTGTTATATAGAGCAAAATATCATTTTAATAGTTTGGACAAATTTAATTCTATGTAATTATATATTTAGTTTAAAAACTTCAAATATTTGACAAATTTGCGACTTTGGTAATATGATTTGTCAAATATTATAAATTTAATGGTCAAATTTGCCAAAATTTTAATATTATAAGACTAAATATAACGTTACAAACTATGAGAACCAAATTTGTTAAAATTATGAAAGTTTTGAACTATGCGATATCGATTCGTCCGACCGATTTGGTGCGACTCGACACGATTCGGTAAGAGTATAAGAGTCAGATTTTCGATTCAACTCGAATTATTAAATAAAATAATATTAAATAAAAGCAAAAATAAAAAAGTAATTGTTAGAATTTGTAAAAAATTGCATAAAGTCAAGTTTAAAACTACAAATATTTATCAATTCATTATATAAGAAGATTTAACTTATAAAAAATGAATATCGTTGGTCGATTCTACCATCTCTCCAAAAACAACTACTTTTTGATCTATCATCGCTTGTACAAAGAATTCACAAGTAGATCGACAACATTAAAAAGTCGTGAAAACATATAAGATATGTTTCCGATGAATAACAAAATCAAATTAAGGAAAAAATCAAAACGACGTCATTTTGTGTCAAGTGTCAAGAGTCGGAGAGAGTCGAAGAGTCCGACTCGATTCGACACGGGAAAATGTGAAAAATTGAAGAGTCGGTACCGTATAGGTTTTGAGTACTCAATGTATTCTTTTCTAGATTTTCTATTATTTGTAGTGTTTGTATATTTTTAAAATATTTAATAGCACCAATTACATATGAGTCTATGAGTTAATGATTTTTTATGATCATTAATTTCTTCAAATGATGAAATTAGTATTTTTTATTGATTTTTTGTTATATTTAATATTTTGAAGATAAAATTGTGAAATAATCAATGCTTAAATTTCAGATAAATTTGAATTAGAGCCAAAAAACGAAATTTCATGGAAATTGAAATTTCGGAAATTTTTTGAAAACTGTTTAAATCAAATTCATGACTTGAATTTATTTTTTCCGTATATATTAGTCATATTCATGATTAATTTATTTTAATAAAATATACAAATGAATATTATTTAGATTTCGCTGAAATTTTACTGAAATGGCGAAATTTAGACGAATAAGGTAAATGATTTTCCGAAATATAACACTCAACAAAAATTAAATAGAAATAATATAATAATAATAATTGTCAGATTTCCCGCCATTGAAGAGTGAAGACGTGGTTTTCCCTCCATAGAGTACCGTCAAAACCCTACCCCCTTCACGAATCAAGAGCCCTTCCTTACCTTACTTTTTTGTAGTTTGGCTTCTATGGCGAAGAGGAAAAGTGATCGGAAACCTTCATTTCCGTATTCCGGACCTTTGACACGCAGCAGTTGTCTTCGAATGTGCGCTTCTGTTTCTGAAACCTTGGAGGACGATGGTTCCCGAGTGTCGCATGTAAGAGATATCCGATCTAGAAGGATTTTCTCCCCAATGCAAAATTTAGTTGAAGAAGAAGAGAACAAGGATGTCAAGGAGGCCAAGACACAAGAAACAGAAGAGGAATCTTCGTGTTCTCAGAAGATTGTAATCCTTGAAAAATCTAAAATTATTACACCATTTACCGAGAAAGGGGCTGAAATAGAAGCGAATGATGAGGTTCAGGTGCCCAAGGTGTTGATTCCGATTGGTAAAGAAACAGATGAAGGATCTAAATCCCAGAATATTGACTTGCTTGAAACACCATCTGCCGATGAGCGGGCTGGAGAAGGAGTAGGTGATGAGATTCCAGAGGCCAAGACGTTGATTTCTTCAGAAACAGATGAGGATTCCTCTTATTCCCGGACGAGGAAGCTTGAGCAAGTTTACAAGCTTGAAAAATCTGAAATTTTAACTCCGGCCGCCGAGGAAGGAAAAATCAACGCTGATTCGAAGGGTTCCAAGGATCTTGGGACTTCAGTTTTACAATCTCGATCTATTTCAAACAGTAAAGCGGTGAGTGTAAATCAGCATAAATCAGCTGTGTTCTTTATTTTGATTTTCTTGTTTGTTCTTCTTTTCAGGTTCTTTGCAACGCGAAGAAGAGGATATTCTCATATTCCACTTCTTTCAGCTACAGAAGAATGCTTCCTTATGTCATGGAAATTCTTAATGATGCCTCTGGTCTGTCTTTCTTCTGTTCTTGTTGATCTTTAACTTTACTTTGATATGAATAATGATCAAAAACTGATTTCTTACAGGTGATTCGATACCCCAAACTGATAATTCCCAAGTGGAGACAATCACTGAGAGTAATGTTTCTTGCAAAAGTGATCAGAGTGTTCTTCGTTCCGAAGTCAGCGAAACGCAGATCGTTTCGAATCATGTGGGAAACCAGGAAAATAAACTGAATCAGAGTTTAGAAGCTGTTAACTTTCAAGAAGAGCTTGTCCAGATGACTCCTCCAGATCATGAAATGCTCAGCAGAACAGAATTTGATATTCATAGTGAATTTAGCATGCCTGCTTACAATCCAAACAACGAGAGTTCGCCTGTTAGTAAAGTTCAAAAACAAAGTTTAGAAGCTAAACTTGAAGATAAACCGGTAAACTTCATAGCATCTATCACAGTCATTGCACATAAGTTATGTTGTTGATGATCTGCTTACTAGTTTGAACTCATTGCTATTATCAGTTACTTGTANCTGAAAATGACAGAGATTATTACTTCCTTCTTCGAGTAGAAGCATTCCCATGTTCAGATCCTTCTTCGCTCTCTTCCTCCATGCTTTCTGTGGAAGAATCCTGATCGTTAGTTTCTTGTCTAGATAAACGGCCACGAAGCTCTCTGAGTTTTGCTTTTTTGCTGTTGAGAACTTGAACAAACTAAACGCAACAAAAAGATTAGATGGTAAAAAGAGAAATTCAAACAAGCCAATCTGAGACTTGCCTTCCCATAAGTTTCAGCTTCAAACTCTGATTTTTCACGGCAGAGTCTCTCGCTTTGTGCTAAACATTTTTCAGTCTCTTCTTTAAGCTTTTCAAATTCTTCTGTTTTCCACACAACTTCCTCCTAATTAATCCAACCAATATCTCATCAGGCATTTAAGCATATGTAAGAAACTTTAATGAAATGCAACCAATATAAATCACCCAATTTTCACTAGTTCAACATATAATCTGCTGAGTGGAGTTAAAATCTTGCAGCAACATAATTAGATTTGTATTTGAAAATGGCTTACACTCAATCTTATGTTGGAATCCATTAGAAAGTTCAAGACTTCTGATGTGGTTTCCTTACTATTCGAAGAAGGTTGAAGCTTCCACCGCCATTCCAGCTTGATTCCCCCTTTCTCAAACGTCCAAGATAACTGCAAAAGCGTCAAAGAGATACTAAACTTAGTCGTGTCAAAACTACAAATTTTTTAGTAACAGATTCTTGAAGGACTTTTAACAAATACTTCTGGCGCGGAAAAAAATGCCATATTTATGGAACAAACGAACCCGTTTGAATCCATTTCCAGCATCAGAAAACCCATATACCGACCCTGCTTGCTGAAACCCTAAATATTTCTCAGCAAATTCGGTGTAATCCGATACCGTTTGATCCCAATTTGATGCCCGTTCTCTGACTTCCTCCTCAGTAGCTTCGCCACACACACAATCGGACAAAAATCAGATTTAATCAATTCAACACAATGTATATAGTCCACTCACCATGGCAAGTCCAAGCTTGGAGACCATCGGTTACGGCCAGGTCGAACCGAGCCGGAAACCAGGTTCCCTTGACAAATACGAGTTCATGTCCCCCGCCGGCAGTTGGTATTTCTAGTTTCAAGCAAGTATGCTTCGCCTTCCCCATGTCTCTTTCCAACTCCTTAGTCAAATTCAAAGAAGGATTGGAGTGCATTCCAATATTTTGTTTTAAAACAAGTAAATTATACCATTTTTGTCCAAAAAAATAGTATGAAAAAAAATTATTGTTACAGTGTAAACGATTATCTTCTCGTAGTTTTCTATTTTGGTAATTTTGGTCATTCTATTTTAACAATTGTGACAGATTAAGTCCATTAATTTTATTTATGGCAAAATTAGTCCTCATACTTTACCACATTTGGCAAATTAGATCCTCCAAGTTTTATGTTTATGACAAATTTGGTCCCCAAAATTTGTAATTTGTAATTTTTCATTTTTATATAATACAGAGACTAATTTTGCCACTACGATTAAACTACATGGACCGATTTTACCAAATATTCCAAAATAGAATGACTGATTTTGCTAAATGTCCAAAATTCGAGGACTGAAAATACCAAAATAAATTTGGAGGACTAAATTTGTCAAAATAATCAAACTACGAGACTAAAGACATTATTTTCTCTGAGAATTTACATTTAATTATTAATTCTAATTAAAGGGTTTCTTTGATTCCTTCCCCTATTATAATTCTTTTATGTGTCATTTTGCATTTTTGATGAAATATAAAAATTCATTTTAACTTTTACAAAATGAAATATGATTAATGTTCTGTAAATTTTGTTAGAAATGCATTATTCAATCAAAATACACTATTAAAATGTATGCATAACACCACCTAATTTGCATGTACATCAAATTAGTTATTGAATAGACAAAATGTTCGATCATTTAGTCATACCAAGACATCTGCACATAATACAAATGTAGTGATATCACAAGTGTATATAAGTAAAAATGATAATATAATACTAATAGTAGTGACACCATTGCACTTATGTGGACTGATCATTGCAAAATTAACAATAATCTAATCAAAATACATTATTATGAGGAAATGTGGTATTTTGCATTTGTAAGGAAATGTAAAAATGCATTTTTAACTTTTACTGAATAAAATATGGTGGATGTTCTCTAAATTTTGTTAGAAATGCATTATCCAATCAAAATACATTATTAAAATGTATGTATAAAACCACCTAACTTGCATGTACATCAAATTAGTTATTGCATATGATGAAAACTTCGGAGCCCGATATTCGAAACTGGACGAGGCCCAAACCATTCTAGGTCGGTCCAAGTGATGGAAGCCGAACCTCAATACCTCTAATCTAACTTCTAACAGAGATTCAACCCAACAAGAATAGCTGGACTTGAAAGTCCACTTGGGCTAAGCCCATTAATCAATAGCTAGGACCGAAGGATAACGTTGAACGTTATTCATCGATGGATCGATCCAGACGGTTACAACCCACGTGTCTCTTGCTCAGAGTTTGGTCATGTTTTCCACGCTTCGGGCACAATCACGCAGACTGCACTTCGAACTCATCCACGTTTTACGCAATGGGAAAACGACATTGTCAGAGGCGGTTACAGAGCGTGATCCCCACACGTTCTCTTCTCTATATATACAGGGCTCGATGGCTAATTGAGGATTTTTTGAACGCACAAATCAGCTGATACTCTGCTGGTTTTACCCTTTGCACTTTCTTATTTCCCTAAGTCATCTTCATAAACCATCGTAATATGAACTGTTTTATTAATATATCGGCTAAGAATGTTTTCAACTCTTAGTCAGATGATTTTTTTCCCTTTTCCGATGTGTTTTTCCACTCTAAAATCGGTGTGTCATTTGCCCCTTTATCTTTTAATTGTTTCCCCCATTCAAACAAATTAAAAACCGAGTTCGTTTTACTACGAATCGAACGACTGTTGATACCCCCAGTCTTTTGACCACAACAACATAGACAAATGTTCGATCATTTGCTCATGTCAAAGCATCTGCACAAAATTCAAATGTGGTAATATCACAAATGTACATAAGTAAAAATGATAGTATACTACTAATAATGGTGACACCATTGCACTTATGTGAACTGATATTCCATATTGTTAAAAAACAATGTACCAGAGGCACGAAATTGATCACATGTACTAAAATTACAGAATAAGTTTCAAAAGAATCATCCGAGGCTCATGTAATCCGCCAACGAGGAAACGAGAATTTGAACTACTTCAATTCATTCCGTCAAAGAATGAAACCCAAAAAAATAAAGTGTTAACACATATATCTCATTCCACATTGTACTCCATAATGTTAAAAAACAACCTACATGGGAAAGAAGATAATTCCAGAACTAGAAGAAGCCATGGAGATTTGTGCCTGTCACTGGAAGAACGTTGTAATGTGTGAAACACACTACCTGATCACGGCAATATATTAGGGAAAAAAAATTATGTAGCAGTGTCAGGTTTCAATCTATTTTTTATTAACAATGCTTTTAAAATTCGATATTTATTAACACTCATCAGGAAAATTATTACCCTTTGTGTTTTCGTATACCAACAAGGTCACCAAGAACAAGATCAATTGTCTTCTCCGCTATACTCCCAACCCTACAAGAAAAGCACCAATCCGGGGACAGAAATGGGTTCACATTAGGTCCCGTAGTAATGGTTCGTGCTACTTATTGCATCAACGCATGGAAGGATGATCATTGGTCCGATATCCTACTAGTTTACTTAGTCCCTTCCCTTGTGTGTCATCCAGAACTGCTATCCCTTAAGGTTGTTAGCTGCTATCTATTCAAAGTAAAAACAGAAAGAGAAGCATTTCTTTGGGTTAAGGTTACGTAAAACTTAAACTTCAAAGAAAGAAGGTAAAAAGCAAAAAGATGAAAAAACTATGTGTTTGCAACTTTTAAAAAGACAATTACTGTTATAATTCAAAAACTTTTTTACCAGTGTTAATAAATAATTATTTTTAAAAGTACAATTAATAAATAAATTATTAGGAACTGACACTGTTATGCACGTTAAAAACTTCAATATATTATATGGTGACAAATACAACTGCTGTGGTTAGAAGAAAACATTTGAATTTTAAACATTGAAGATGATAAACTACATGTCCATGTGAAGATATTAATTAAACGTGTAAGTTGTAAATTTATTTTGCATTATTACAATTTAATCTTAAAATTCACATAATCAATTTATAAAAAATTACATAAACTTCAACAAATTTATTTGAAAGATTTTGATTACTTATATTTGTGTATATTTAAATTCATTAAAATTGTATTAAATTTAATTACAAATACATCTATACTACTAACTAAGTAGGAAGTCTCTACATCCATTTTTTTATTTTTCAAAGGACAATTTGGATATTTCACAATTTATGTTTAAAACATTTTAAAATGATATTTTGGACATTTCATATCTAATAGAATTTTGGATTTTCATAATTTTATTTTAAACATTTCAAATGGTATTTTAGACATTTCACATCTTACTTTTCAAAGTGTATTTTTGATATTTCATAATTTTGTTTTTAAATATTATGATTTTAGATATATCACATGTTATCATAAAAATTAGAATTTCAAAAAGTATTTTTAAGATTTCACAATTTTATTTTTAAAATATAAATTCTCTATGTCATGTGGTGACTCTATAAAGGACGTTAGAAACGAATGACAACAACGTCACCAACATGATCACTTCTCAATATGTCGAGGTTGGCAGCTCTTGATCGTGAGGGAAATGCATGGGAAGTTGAAACAAATCGTTGGAGGCCTATGAGAGAAAGTGGTCAAAACCTCTCTCATTTGGTCACCGAGAAATCGGACGAACTTGCTAGCCGATTAACAAATTTCAATTATAAACAATTCTAATAATTGATATATATCCACCAATAATGTTTTCAATTATAAGCAATTATACGTTATTATCATCTCTCTGTTTTCATGGCGCTTCAATGTTTTCATCATATTCATCGAATCTTGTAATGAAATGTATGCCTTTAGAATTCATACGTTTATCATCATCTCTCTGTTTTTTTCCGTAGAAACGTGAGGCTCCGGCTAGTGAGAAGCCGACATTAGTAAGAACACATTTGCGGAACATGATAATTGTTCCAGAGATGATCGGAAGCATCCTTGGTGTGTACAATGGTAAGACCTTCAATCCAGTTGAAATCAAGCCAGAGATGATTGGTCACTACCTAGCCGAGTTTTCGATATCGTATAAGCCAGTGAAGCACGGGAGACCTGGTATTGGTGCCACTCACTCTTCCAGGTTCATTCCTCTTAAGTAAAAACTAGTATTCAAGCTCATTGTCTGAATTTTTCTTGTCCCTTTTATATTTACTGTATTCTGTGAAGCTCACAATAATCTCCACTTCAACTGCTCTTTTTTTGTTGGGTATTTGGCTTTAGTTCCCCTTTTAGTTGTACTAAATTGTTTGTTTGTTGTTCTATAATCCATAGATATATCGTTCGGTATTGTTTAGAATATTGTCTCACATCCGTTATGTTCTAGTTTATAATTAGAGTGATATAATGAATAATCGGTTTAACCTAGTTTTTTTTAATGTGATTCATTTCTCTTCTGGATTGAATTACACGAACACTATATTGGTCTATCGAATTTTGAATTTCTATATGGTATCAAAGTTCTATGGTAGATTTTTTGTTGGTGCGCGTACCTTTTACTTTTCTAGAAAATCGTATATATTGAACCTACTACCGAATATATTGAAGTAAGCTTAAACCAGATCAAGATCAATTCAACTTGAGGGATAGATTGTTGAGAATATTGTCTCACATCGATTATGAGGATAGAAATGTGCGAGTTTATAATTGTCAATTGGAGTGATATAATGAATCATGGGTTTAAAAATCGGTCGAACCGTTGGATCGGACGGTCGGTCGGATCGGTTTAACCCAGTTTAATAAAAAATAAATAATAATATTAATGAACAATAGAAATATATTTAAAAAAATATTTTTTTACAAAAAAATTTTAAATAAATTTTTAAAAAATGTAATTGGGTAATATAAAAAAGTTTTGATATATATTTAAAAAATATATATAATAAATTCTTAAAAACCGGTTTTGAGTGAAATAAACCGGTTCAACCGGATTTTTTGGCTCCAAAAACCAGTTTTTAAAATAATATGCCAACCGGTTTAAATAAAATCAGGATAATGAACGATTTCCAGTCGGACCGGTTTTTTAAAATCATGTAATGAATAATTAGTTTAATCTAAATTTTTATTGTGATTCACTTCTCTTTTGTATTTGATTATATGGATTTTTTTTCGATCTATCGAAAATTTTGAATTATTATTAGCCTTTGATACTTAAATTATTATTAATATGAATTTAAGTTACTTAAATTATAATATTTTTATTTTTAGATGAATGATGAAAATTGTAAATTTATGAAACTTGAGAGACTAAAATTAAAATTTATCAGTATTTTATATAAACCAATCGGTCCCATTCGTTGTTAAGAATATTGAAGGTATTATTATAATGATTGCTTTTGTTGTATAGTTTGATTTATTCTAAAAAAGAGTACTTCTAAAGTTTTAAAATTACAAAGGAATACTCAAAATTATTATAATTATGTATTTGACTTATGAATATTGATGAGAATCCTAAGACCATATACCCTGTAATGGGTAAGACTCAATAACGATTGGGTCGACCAATGTAATAAAAAACGAACTTGTGTGGCCCAAAATCCCCAACTGAGAACATTTGAGATAAATTGATCCGATGTTCCGCGATAGGACGGAAGATAGACTTGGCAAAATAGAAGGGCTTTTGACAAATGGCCCCACGCGGTCCAAACGGTTACATTCTACGCTTCGGGCCTCCACAGGTTTACCACACTTCGGGCCAGATCACGCAGGCCACGCTTCGGTCCCGGCTACGTTTTACATCGCGCAACAACAACCTTCAACAAATTTGTCAGATGCAGTTACATGACGTGGATTACACACGCCTTCAGCTCTATAAATACAGAGTTTGACAATGGAATTAGCAGAACCTTTTGGACGCATAAGAACAGACTGTTACTCTGCCGGAGTTCTTATAGCTTTCTTATATCTGGTCATCTTCATAAACTTCTACTGTATTTTGTAATGAACTGCTTGATTAGTGAATCGACTAAGAGCTTTTTCTGCTCTTAGTCAAGTGGTTTTTTCCCCACTTCCCGGGGTTTTCCACTCTAATTTGTCTTGTCCGTTTCTTCGTTTGCTTTATTTAATCGTTTCCCCACCAAAAACAAATTAAAACCAAGTTCGTTTATTGACGAATTGGACGACTGTTGGTACCCCTAAAAAGGGAACATAACAAATATAAAAATTGTTCATTTTTAGTTCAAAGTTTGAAATGTAATTAATTGAATTTAATTTTAAATTTTTTGAAGATTTAAATATTATATTTAAATTGTTTGAAAAATTCAACATAATATATAAATTGTCAAAATTATCTAAATGAAAAACAATTAATTATTATTTCTATGTTAATTTTAAAATGTTAAATAAACAAATTATTTTGATATGAATGGGAGATATTTCATATTTTTTAGCATAAAAAAATGATTCTATTAAATTAATACTAAATAATGACGACGAATGAAAAAATAGGAGATTGAAAACCGAAAGTGGGATTCTGCCCAACGTGGATTCTCTTCCAATCCAATCCAAGCTCAGAATCTTGTAAAGCTACAGCTTACATACAAAATCATCAATTACCGGATTTCAGACCACTTTTTGTTCTACCGGTTGGTTTTTGTCGCTATTTCTTAGCGTCTGGTTGAATTTTATTGTTGTTTTGTTGTTTGAGGATAAGGAACAGTGAATGAAAAACAATTTATATTACGTATACTGGTTTAATATATTTTGTTTTTTTATAGGAAGGAATTCATAGGGTTGAAAAACGAAGCAGAAAGGCTCTTGGAGATGATCCATTTTACGATAATTGAATTAAATGGTACTGTTCCCTTTGCCCAACTACTGAAAGCTTGTTTTTGTACCTAGTGATGAAATCTGTCCCTGCAAATTGGTTTTCGGTGTTTTTACTTTTTATTTGAAGAAAAGTGCTGATCATTGATTTCCTTAGTGATTGGTGGGAAGCTATTAAGTGGTTAAAAAGTGTTTTGGAATTGCGTGTTTGGAGCTAAATTGAGAATAATAGACTTTAAAGTTGCTTTATTAAAGGTAATTGCAGATATGGTATGGTTATATAAATTCCAATGCTTGCTTGTGGTATCTGAGATGCTTTGGATTTGATATAAGACACAGCAAATTCTTATACACTAGTATTCAATAAAAATGATACAAAATGATGGTGCATCACCAACCAGTCCAACTGTACGACCACGCAGACGAAGAGGCTCAAATGAGGTCAGTTTTTTTTTCTTCATAGATGGTCTTATACTTACAGTGCTTATGCAGAAATTTTAGTCTAATTTAATTTGTATTCAAGGAAAGCTGTGAAAGGCTTGTTTAATTAGGAAACTGTAGATTTGGTAAGAAACTATAGTTGTTGTCGGATCAATGTTGAGTTTTCTTATTTTGGAGAAATATAAGCTATTTCTTATTTTAAAATCATAAAAACACTAAGACAACAAAAGAAGTAATGTCAAAATGCAAAACGTCATAGGATCCTTCAGTTAGTGGAATTGAAGCTTGTCTATTATTTATAAATTCTTCTATCTATGTCTCATTTAGTCGATCAGAGTAATATGATTTTCACTATATTTCTTCTAGTGCTATGAATTCACTCTTTTTGGGAATACTAAAAAATTGTGTAAGCTGCAGACCCCTATTGAAGCTGGAGACGCAAGCAGCAATCATTTACTTGTTAATGATAGTAAAAAGTACAAGTCAATGCTAGTTCGTGCATATTCAACATTTTGGATGATTCTCATGTTCTCCTTCATTATATACATGGGTCACCTTTATATATGGGCGATGGTAATTATTATTCAAATTTATATGGCTAAGGAACTGTTCATCTTACTAAGGAGATCACATGAAGAGAACAGGCTTCCCGGATTTTGGCTGCTGAATTGGTCAGCAACTTAAGTGTTTTTCTTTTTTCTAGTTTAAAATCTTGTACATGGATCCACAATCATATCATGCATACACTTTATATATGTTTTCATGCAATTCTTACTTGAAAAATGATGGCACCTTGGTTTGATTGCATAGCTATAATTTCTGGAAGTGTTTCTTTGTTTTGGAACAATTGGACTGCGATTGATATTTCTTTCTTCAGATTCACCGCAAAGCCTTCTCTAGCAAAAATGTATTTCCTTATCTGGCTCTGATTCTTTTGTTTTGTTTTTTCTCCTCAGGCACTTTTTCTTCACAGCTATGCTGTTTGTGTATGGGCGTATTCTCAGCCAGCAGCTTGTGAATACTGTAACAACAGGAAATTATTGGTACAAACTTGTTGGCGTCTTCACAAAGT
The DNA here is from genome assembly GCA_009725065.1 of Utricularia reniformis. NCBI lineage: Eukaryota > Viridiplantae > Streptophyta > Magnoliopsida > Lamiales > Lentibulariaceae > Utricularia > Utricularia reniformis. The sequence continues at coordinate 10,586 of RWGZ01001686.1, read as the reverse complement.
ATCATATGGTTACCTGTTATTTCCTGTATATCACAGGTTTGTGTAGATATTCCCATACTTTGTGTTCTCATTCACTTTTTTTTTGAATTGGTATGTAAGAAATAAATATATGAGTCTCTGCAGGGTTGTTATCTCTAGCAAAACAACTGACAAAAATGATGAAATTTGTCTGCTTTTATTGATTCAGGCTTTATTTGGTTTATTCTTTCATTGAAGAAGAAGAGGTACAAGTACCAATTTGGCCAATATGCGTGGACACATATGATCTTGATTGTGGTTTTTGCTCAGTCTTCTTTCACTGTCGCTATAATTTTTGAAGGAATTTTTTGGTAATTCCTGTATTTTGATTTTGCTCCATTAGATAATTTCCCAAAACATGCATTGCTAACTTTACTTTTTTTTCTAGCAATCATGTTCATGCATTTCCGATTGTCTTGAATTACTTATGCTACTATTAACAATATTTCGCACATATTGCCTTTGGGAAATTGTTGAGGAGTTGAAAATTTTCCATTAATGCTTTATTTCTCAACGAAGCATTAATGTGACAAAATTTTGTTTGCCGATTCTGCAGATAAATTGAATTTGAATAACTTCAGTCATGGATTACTATAATGCAGGTTCCTTCTTCCTGCATCACTTATTGTAACAAATGACATTGCGGCCTATGTTTTTGGATTTTTCTTCGGGAGAACTCCATTGATCAAGCTCTCACCGAAGAAAACATGGGAAGGCTTTATTGGAGCATCTGTCACTACTATAATATCTGCCTTTGTGGTGAGCATTTCGTCTAGTTACGTCAAATGAGGAATATTTTATGTTTTCATGATTTCAGGCTTTACTTGGTTCCTTCATTCGTTGATGAAAATTTTATAAGTAAAAAAAACTCTGAATTTCTTCCAGCAATCACACTTATTTATTTTCCCATATTCAGCTTGCCAACTTCTTGGCTCGGTTTCAATGGCTAACATGTCCAAGGAGGGTAAATTATTGCTGCCCCTAGTTTTTTATTCATTGAAAATGTGTACTCATAAAATTTGATGGAATGTACTACATTTTGTAGGATTTATCGACTGGATGGCTTCATTGCGATCCTGGTCCATTGTTTAAGCCAGAACATTTTACAGTCGAGTGGTTCCCTAAGTGGGCAAGTATTTAATCCATTTCATTAAAGCTGAAGTAGGCCAAGATATCTAAATGTGAACCATATTTTGTAGTTTCCTTGGAGCAATATTTCCATCTTGCCTGTTCAGTGGCATGCCGTATGTCTCGGTCTTTTCGCTTCAATTATCGCACCATTTGGAGGCTTTTTCGCTAGTGGCTTTAAAAGAGCTTTCAAGATCAAGGTCTTCTCATCATCATCATCAAGCTACTACTCACTGTTTTTATTTTTTTCTTCAACCATTCAATAATTTTGTACAGGATTTTGGTGATAGCATTCCCGGGCATGGTGGAATGACCGATCGAATGGATTGCCAGGTATATATCATCAGATACAGACTTCAGGTTACGATAAATCTCATCCGTTGCTTATCTACTTAACGTTAATTTGCTGGTGCTGCTGCAGATGGTGATGGCTTTTTTCGTGTATATTTATCACCAGTCATTCATCGTACCACAATCCTTATCAACCGAGACTGTCATGGACCAGGTAGTTTGCAAAAGCATCAAGTAAATTATCCCACATGAAGATTCATTCGATCTCATCATCGTCATCTTTGTGCAGATTCTAGTAAGTCTCACTTTGGCGGAGCTACAAACGCTGTACAAGAAACTCGGTCAAATGATCATGGAGAAGCAGTTGGGAGAAGCCTCAAGCTAAGGCAATGTTTTCTTTAGTTTACCTTAAAATAAATCTAGCCTGCCCCTTTCGCCTTATATTCGTTCTATCGTCTTCTCTTTCACTGTATAGTAACCGTCATATCACTAACTTCGATCGCTGATAGAAATCTTGTGCTTTCTTTGTTCTTGATTTGGCTTTTATACACTACTTTTATAACTGTACACACATTGAATGAAGAATGGATTCCTTATGAACTCGATATTCGTATATATGTCTGCATTGACAAAATGGCAGGATCCGAGTTAAGGGGACGAAGTTCGAAAGGTACAGAATTGATCCTCCCCGCTGCTTCTTTTACGTTCGGATTTTGATCTCGTCGTTGTGCAGATTCACTTTGGCAGAGCTACAAGCTCTGTACAATAAACTGGGTCATATGATCATGGAGTAGCAGTTGGGAGACTGCACAAGCTAAGGCAATGTTTTCTTTAGCTTGCCTTCAAACAAATCTGACCTTTTATATTCTTTCTGCCTCTTTTACTGTATAGTAACCCTCATATCACTACTAGTTTTTACTGATTGAAATCTTATGCTTTCTTTGTTCTTGCTTTGGCCTTTATAGACTACTTTTAGGGCATTGAGAATCATATTCGTCCGAAAAGTTGTTTCTCCCATTCCCATGCTCGATTTAATTTAATATTTAATTAAATCAATTTTCCTTTCATCATTTTATCTATATCGAGATACTTATATTTTTATTGGGTTTGTTTGGTTCAGCTTTTAAAATTTAGATGTGATGGGGTGTGGTGAGATGTGGTAAGATATGATGTTTGTGAATTTTTAAATATGTTTTTAATTAGGGCTGTTACACAATTCGAACAGCTCGTGAACAATATGTGTTCGACTCGTATTCGAATAAAAATATGAACATTGTTCGAACATTATATTTTGTTCGTTTATAATTTGAATGAACATGAACATTTTCGTGAACAAATATATTATTTAAATTAATTTTTATTATAATATATTATTATAGTATTTAATTTTAAAAATCTTTATAAAACTCTAATTTTCACTCATTGACTTTAGCGGTGACTGTGAATCAATTCTCAACTCTTCATTGGATTGAAAAGAGAAGACATTTAATATTCTACAAAACTCTCAAAATGTCAAATATGGAACAAGACGAATGTTCATCACCGTCAGTGAATCCTTTGGATGAAGTTATTGTTTTTTATTAAGAACTAATTTCTAAAGAAAATTGGGATGAGTTAGAACATGAAGAACCCTTTGGATAAATTTAGCACAAATAGTACAAACATGTTCGAACAATGTTTGAATAAATCGTACGAACAATGTTCGAACGAACATGAACATTCACTTAATAATTTGGATAATGTTCGAACATATTTTAACGTTCGAATAAAATATGAACGAACATGAATATATTCGAATAAAAATATGAAGGAATATGAACACAACACGTTCGATTCGTTCGAATCGAATAACAACCCTATACTTAATACTTAATCTTCCATCCTCGGCATTGTATCTTCTTAGGTTTAAGAGGAGCGTTATGTTTTTTCTACACAATATAATGTTGAAAACTTGTTGCTAAACTAGGATACAACAATGAAGAGAGTCAACCTTGAACTGCAAGCTCTTGCAAGTGTTCAATAAATGCCTGCAAGCTCACATCATCAGTAAATACAATTTCTTTTCCTTCTATATGATTTGACTTATATGTAACTGATGGATTTAACTTTGCTAAAAGAAATCTTGCTTGACTGCTATGCTGATCACATTCGATTATTTTAGGCACCGGATACCTTTCGGCAACAAGTTGTTGAGCATCGACTACCGGAGCTTCCAGAAGCTTCTTAAAAGTTTCATGGTTTGGATCATTATGATAGCCATTCTTTCTAAACTGTGCGATCTTCGATCCGTAGTGCACAACGACATAAAAGAACGAATCGAAGAGCAAAATCACATCTGGAGTGATGGAGCATATGTCTAAAACTACTGGCATTGGTGGTCCTTCAAATGAGTACTTGAAAAGTGTAGGCTGAACCATAATGAGAGAATTCACAACCCCTTCACGGTTTAGCATCAATCGAAAATAAGCTGTTTCGTCAGGTGTACTATTGAAGACATCAATGAACTGTGATCTTCTAAGGTAATACATGAACTGNTTTCATTAAAGCTGAAGTAGGCCAAGATATCTAAATGTGAACCATATTTTGTAGTTTCCTTGGAGCAATATTTCCATCTTGCCTGTTCAGTGGCATGCCGTATGTCTCGGTCTTTTCGCTTCAATTATCGCACCATTTGGAGGCTTTTTCGCTAGTGGCTTTAAAAGAGCTTTCAAGATCAAGGTCTTCTCATCATCATCATCAAGCTACTACTCACTGTTTTTATTTTTTTCTTCAACCATTCAATAATTTTGTACAGGATTTTGGTGATAGCATTCCCGGGCATGGTGGAATGACCGATCGAATGGATTGCCAGGTATATATCATCAGATACAGACTTCAGGTTACGATAAATCTCATCCGTTGCTTATCTACTTAACGTTAATTTGCTGGTGCTGCTGCAGATGGTGATGGCTTTTTTCGTGTATATTTATCACCAGTCATTCATCGTACCACAATCCTTATCAACCGAGACTGTCATGGACCAGGTAGTTTGCAAAAGCATCAAGTAAATTATCCCACATGAAGATTCATTCGATCTCATCATTGTCATCTTTGTGCAGATTCTAGTAAGTCTCACTTTGGCGGAGCTTCAAACGCTGTACAAGAAACTCGGTCAAATGATCATGGAGAAGCAGTTGGGAGAAGCCTCAAGCTAAGGCAATGTTTTCTTTAGTTTACCTCAAAATAAATCTAGCCTGCCCCTTTCGCCTTATATTCGTTATGTCGTCTTCTCTTTCACTGTATAGTAACCGTCATATCACTAACTTCGATCGCAGTTTTTACTGATAGAAATCTTCTGCTTTCTTTGTTCTTGATTTGGCCTTTATACACTACTTTAAAATAACTGTACACACATTGAATGAATGATGATTCCTTATGAACTCGATATTCGTATTTATGTTTGCATTGACAAAATCGCAGGATCCGAGTTCAAAAGGTATAGAATTGATCCTCACCACTGCTTATTTTACATCCGAATTCGATCTCGAGGTTTAAGACAAGCTTTATGTTTTTTCTACACAATATAATGTTGAAAACTTGTTGCTAAACTAGGATACAACAATGAAGAGTAATTCAAGTTATCAACCTTGAACTGCAAGCTCTTGCAAGTGTTCAATAAAAGCCTGCAAGCTCACATCATCAGTAAATACAATTTCTTTGCCTTCTGTATGATTTGACTTATATGTAACTGATGGATTTAACTTTGCTAAAAGAAATCTTGCTTGACTGCTATGCTGATCACATTCGATTATTTTAGGCACCGGATACCTTTCGGCAACAAGTTGTTGAGCATCGACTACCGGAGCTTCCAGAAGCTTCTTAAAAGTTTCATGGTTTGGATCATTGTGATAGCCATTCTTTCTAAACTGTGCGATCTTCGATCCGTAGTGCACAACGACATAAAAGAACGAATCGAAGAGCAAAATCACATCTGGAGTGATGGAGCATATGTCTAAAACTACTGGCATTGGTGGTCCTTCAAATGAGTACTTGAAAAGTGTAGGCTGAACCATAATGAGAGAATTCACAACCCCTTCACGGTTTAGCATCAATCGAAAATAAGCTGTTTCGTCGGGTGTACTATTGAAGACATCAATGAACTGTGATCTTCTAAGGTAATACATGAACTGAGGGTACAAAGAGAAGTTTGCTGAAAGACGAAAACTCGATGGATCTTCAGGTGCGTAATCTCCGAATTTTGATACGAAACGAATCAGCATCTTATCTAGCCATTTAACAACTTCATGAGAAAAATCTATCTGTAATTTGTGTATTGCTAATCTTGCTATAACTGCAGCTGCTGCTTCTTGATCAAATCCTGAGATTATTTCTGGTGAATTCTTCACTACCCATCTTCTAGCAACAGTCGTAACTCTTTTTCGAAGCTCCATGTTACCGTATCTGTAATTTGTCTTGATTTGTATGAGAAAAGCAGAAGCTGGCTGAGCTTTTGGTTGATTCCCAATTTCAAAGAAGAAACAAATAGTCGTCTTATTCGTAAGTGTCGATAGTTTCCAAACATTCGTTCCTCCCGAACCGATTACCGTTTCGCTGACTGTTTCATTTTTTTGTTTCAGAGAAACACAAGGACCAAGTGCTCCACAAATTTTCAAGCCCTTTGTAGTCACAATCTCTATAGTCGCATCGAAGAACATGTTCAAATTTCCGTTTCCGTCGAGGCTAAACATGTGCCGAATACACTTTCGAAACTCGTCCGATTCAAATGAATCCCCCAACATCATGAATCCACCTGAACTTTCAACTGAACCTTTCATTTCAGATGCTCCAACTTGATCCAAAGCACAAGCAAACAAATCAAGAACAATCGATGATTCACATAATCTCCGAGATATTTCCTCGTAGAACTTGCAACATTTTTTGTAGTTCGAAGAAGCATAACCATTATCAAGATCCCGGTGTGTTCGAATAGAATTGGTAAGATACGAATCAACGATCATCCCAGGCCCAAGAGTTGCAGGTCCTGATGTGAATAACATTATACGAGCACCGGTATTTATCGAGCATGCTTCTAGAAGCCCAACTGCTACTGATATTGCAACTCCGGTACACCGTGAAGGCCGATTTCCAGGTTTGAGTAATAGAGTAGAGTTTATATCATCGATAGCTGATGTTATGTTGAACTCATATTCGGATACTCGAACTAGAAATCCTTGTTTTTGCATTGATGATACATTTCCATTATACTGCTTCATAAGATTGATCCCCAAAAATGATTTGACCTATATGATTTGTAACGTTCGTCAAGAACGAAAAACGGGACAAAATTCAGCTAAAGTTGCGTACCTGTTCGAGTGTAATATTTCGCTCTCCATGTAAAAGCACAACCTTTTGACAATCTGTGAATCCGATATCGTAAACTCTCACCATAGAATCGAAAACAACGAGACCGACCAAAGCATTTGCTGGCAATTGTGTAACAATAAGAAGCAACTCACTCTTTAAAGCTCTTAACTCGACCTCGGAAGAGCAACAATCAACGACAAACACAAATGCAGGTCCAATCCTTAAGTTAGCTGCTTCTGAACCGAATCCTTGCCCAGAATATGTAGCCAAACTCGAACTAAACGAGCCACTAGGGCTCCTCACTGGACCTGAAGCCATTACAGAGCCTGTTCCAAGGCCTAAATGATACTCAACTGTGCTGTAAGTAGGAAAAAGCTCTGCAGGGATATTGCTTTCATTGATATGAGCATACGACAATGGAAACGGATTTTTCCGAGAGCAAAAGGAGCAAAACCAGATTTTAGAAGTGTAATCAACGCGTGAGTAAGGGTTTAACACAGCAGAGCATTCCAAGCACTTAAGAGGATCATAAGGGAGAATTGGCAGCTCGTTGAACTGCATTAACGGAGTAGCCATTATTGACAACGGAAGAACTAGTGACGAAACTTCCGGCTTCGAGGCAGGCCATGAATGCCAAGACCACCGTAATCCCTCACTCGCTTCTAATTCCGAGAAATCCATCAACGCCACAGAGAACAGATCAAGTTAAGTTCATGAAGAAACCTAAGCAAGATTGACACAAGTGTTATTTAGACATAAATCCTCTTCTAACATTCACTTCTCCAAAATCACAAAAAAAAACTTTATATCCTCAACAAGAAATTAACATTCATCAGAAAATCTCCATGACGTGATAAAAAACACCAAAATAGATTAAAAAGGCATTGAATTATTCACCAAAGTGCAAGAACTTTAACCATCATCATGCTTTTCAAAGCCAAAACAATATTTTATATTTAAGCTAATATTTAACAGAAATACGCTGCATTTAATCCCACCCATAAACAACAAAACAACATACTTTTTTTAAGAAAAAAACTAATCAACAGAAGAGGGAAGCGGTTTAAATGAGTTGAAATCGGAAAAATCAGACAAACAATGAGATCTAGCTTGTTCAAATAACTGACTTCGCAAGATTCTGAGGATCCGCCGGAGAATTCATGTAGCCGTGTTCTGAGAAACAAATTAGTGGGATTATGAGATGCCTGGAAAACCTTGGGACCGACATGTAATTACGATAAAGTTCTATGGCGAATTGTGCTTCTACTTTTCTTCTTCTGGTCAATTGCCGATCGATGAATTTTCTCAATTCCATTTCGATTTTCATTTTTCAGGCATAATACGAAAATAACATTTTTTTAAAAAATGATATAAATGCTCAAAAACCCCACAACAGGTAAATGATATAATCGATTTAATATTCGATTATTCTCAATATTCCAAAATCTAATTATATTATATATAATATAAAATAAATTTGTAAGTTTGATAAATATAATAATTTTTAATTTAAAAAGGTGCTATGTGCTAGGTTGTTGGACACGTAATACTTGGACACTTAAAAACAAGAACGGAGACACGGTCATCTTAAAGTATCCATTAGGATACGTCAATGCCACATATGATTTAAAAATAAAAATTTAGTAAAATATAAACGAAAACATTAATATGTATGACAGAAAATAAATAGTATGTCATATATACTATAAATATATGAAATAATCATATGATAATTGATTAAATTAAATATATAGTAAAAAAATAAATCAATTAATTAAGAGTAAAATTATAAAATAAAAATAATTTAAAAATACAATATATATTATAATAATGAATACGAATATTATAATTGAGACATGGAACCTGAGTTCGAGATACTGTAGTCTAGGCTACGTGTACTAAACTATTTAAAAATAATTTATTCGTTATTTAATCTGACTTGGGCTTTATATACTGGGCCAACCATTGGCCCAATACATTTAGCCATGAAGGGCGACTCGTGGACTTGGGCTTGGCTATCAATTTTGAATGTCCTTTATATTATATTAATGAGATTTTTCGCTTTATTTCATTATTTTGGCAATTTTATATAATATATACGATTTTAGTTATTTAAAATAAATTATGATAAAGTAAATGAAATATAATTTTATGTTGATTTAGAGTAGGCTTTTTAAATTATGATATATTTTTTTAAAAAATGTTATAAGATAATAAATTTATGTATACTATATATGACATAATTATAATAGAATAAAAAGTTTATGTTTATGGTCTAAGAACATAATTTGTTGTGTAAAATTACTATATATTACATAATATTTAAATTAAATACTAGATTTATTCAACAAATTGAGTTAATAAAAATATTAAAAATGTTCAAATCCTGAAATTGTATGTATGTAGGTATACGGAAACATTAATATTTATATTTATATTTATATAACAAAATTACATGAAAATATATATTTTAAATAAAAAATTCCAAATTTTAAAATTAATAATTAATAATTTAAAATTTAAAATCTGAAATTCTAGTTTTGAATAATGGAGACATTGTAAATATTTGGTGTATTATAGTTTATTATATAGAGTACAATAATTGAAAGGAATACTTCCAGGAAACATGCACATGGCTTTGTTCCCTATTTACCCTCCAACTTAATCAACTGCTGACTGCACAGTGCACACCTAGTTGCAATCCCAATATAGTAATTTCATCTTCCTTATTATTAAATATGATAATTTGGCTATAATAAGACAATGATTCACTTGATACTAATTTTAATATATAAATATTAAATAATTTTAATCATTTATTTAGAAATTGAGACATTTATTTTTTTTTAAATTTGATTTATCTAAAATTAAATTTTTACATTTTCTATTAATAACTATTGGATGATGTTTGCCCACGACCCCAACTTACGGGCGGTGTAAAATGTATACTCTACAAGTTACGAAATTGCAAATATGATACATTTTTTGAGCAAAAATATGCATTTGTAGCACTCTAACTTCAATTAAATATAAATAATATATCTTAAATTTTCAACACTGTTTGTCATTGATATTTTAATGAACTCTTAATTTTTAGTATTTCATGCACAATTGTCAAATATCAAGGGTAATTTTTGTATAATTTTTTAAACGGGTCTTAATTGCGTATTTTGTGATGAGTTTTCAAACAGTTTTCAATTTATGGAAAACCGGGTGCTATAATGTTAGGGGTAAAAAACAAACGGTATTGATAAATGTTGTGTCATTCTTGCAATTTCGTAAATTGGAGGACATGTCATTTACACATCTCGTAAGTTGAGGGGTTTATTATGCAATTTTCTCAATAACTATTTTAGAACATGTTTGTGTGTTGACCAAAATGTAAAGAAATGACGAGAAAATAGACTCCGTGCACGGCTATTTCATTATCATTTGCACGTAACACGTGTTTTCAAACCCAACAGAATCGATCGGGTTTGAAAACAAATTGTGGAAGAACAATATTTAGTAGCAGTAGCACTTGGAGATTTTTCATAATTTGTTTTCTTCATTTTTGTATGCTAATATTTTGTTTAAATTTAATTTTATAATAAAATCATATTATATATATTTTAATTTGACAAAAATCAAACTTATGAACCAATATTTGAGTAGAGCATATAGCGGGCGGGGAATGAAAAGAGTAAAGTGGGGCTGGGAACAATGAGTTTGAGGGGTGGATAATGGTTAATGGTTTAACCGATTCATATCCGTCTGGTCATCCCTCGTTTATATTGGATGAGTGGAACAATGATTGATCAATTAAA
>RWGZ01001685.1:32817-43416 GCA_009725065.1 Utricularia reniformis | reverse complement strand
CCATTTGCTACAATTTTCCATTTTGATACACCACTTCGTCTTGAAGCTGAGTATAAAGGGTTTTTGGACAAACAAATCAGGTAAAAAAAGACAAACCAAATAAGGAAACGACAAGATCTTAACATAAGATATGGTTTCTATTTACAGGACGGATTTCAGGGAGTACTGCAGAGTCTTGTTCTGGGAATTTGGTGATCGTGTGAAGTGCTGGACAACAATCAACGAGCCATGGACTTATTCTGTTCGCAATTACGTTTCCCGTAAGAATTGTGATTTAAAACTTACTGTTCAGGTTTAGGGTTTTTTATACATTGAGATGAAATTTAGATTGATTTATAAGAGAAAATGAGTAACATATTAGGATTATATGCATATTCTCATCATAATTTTGGTCAAATTCAATCAAAATCCAAATTATCAATAAAAGTCTTGTTCATTTCATTCACAAGTCCAAATTATTTAAGTATTTGGATTTGAATCGATGAGTTGAAATACCAAGTTGTCCTTAAAATCCCAATACTTGCGTATTTTGCAATTAAAATCGGACCGCACCTATATTTCTATCTGTACCACCAGGTTTTCAGGTCAAAACCTGGTTTTTTCCTTAAAAACAATTTCGTACTAGCCATGTCATTTGTAAGAAATTTCTTATTATGTTATAAGAAAGATATAACATAATAAGTTATTTGTTCAAGTGGTGGTATATGTGCATATTTCCATCTTAATTTCGGTTAAACTGTATAATTCAATCACTTGCTGATCTTGTCTGAAACTGAGTGATTTTTGTTCAATGTTATGACAGCGATTTCTCCAACTGATGATGAGAAGAGAATCCCACCAGGAAGAAGCTTCGAACAACCAAAATCTGATACTGAAAAAACTAAAACTAGAAACGCCGTAGCTAAAGAACGTGAACACAGCAATGATCCATTTATCTGTACTAGACACTTGCTTCTTGCTCACTCAGACGCTGTGGATTTGTACAGAACTGAGTTTCAGCAGTATCAGCTTGGTGAAATAGGAATAGTTCTTAATTCCCATTGGTATGAGCCTTACAATCCAGATGACTCCAATGATGTACAAACCGCTAAGCGAGCAATGGACTTCATGATCGGCTGGTAAAAGATCTAAAAAACCTTTACTGTTACTCTGTAAGTAGGTTAACTTGGAGCTTGTTTCAGGTTCTTGGAGCCAATACTGTACGGACGTTACCCGAAAGGGATGACTGATTCAATTCCAGCTGACCGTTTAGTGCCATTTTCAGAAGAAGAACAGAGCAAACTCAAGGGATCAATCGATTTTCTCGGCATAAATTACTACACTTCTTACTTTGCTCAGTATGATTCTGATCCTCCATCAGATGAAGATGCTTATTATGCATATCAGCATATGAAATATCACTGTAAGTCAACTCTTCCCCTTACGTTATATCCGGGCATGTTCCTCATATAAATTGACCTAATTCTAAAAATTTAACAAAGTTGACCTTCATGATCAGTCTAATCCATTGTTCTTTCTGTTGCAGATCAAGATATACATGGGAATTCTGCTGGAGATGCTGTGAGCCAAGCCATTTTTGTTCTTCAGCAATATATAATGAATTATTTCCTCTAACTCTCTGTTTTGTTCATTAGACTGGTGCTGATTGGATCAGAGTAGCTCCAGGTGGTCTGTATAAGCATTTGAAGCAACTGAAAAACGATCATGGCGATGCTTTGAAGCCAATCTACATTACTGAAAACGGTGCTTGTTAAAATTCATCGCTAATTTTAAAAAGCTTAATCTAACAAGCATTTGATTACAGGAATGGCCGATGTTGATGCAAAACAAACACCTTTAGTCGCTTGTATTGATGTCCAGAGAACGAAATATCATCAAGATCATCTTGCGAATCTATATAAAGTTATCAAGTAAGCTAGAGAATGAATTGAATACCTTCATTTCCATTCGCAAATCTGATGATGAATAAATAACTGTGGATTCTGATAACAGAGACACGCAAGTTGATGTGAAAGGATACTTCGTGTGGTCTTGGTGCGATAACTTCGAGTTCGGCGCTGGTTTTACACAGAGATTTGGGATAATGTACGTGGACTTTGTGAATCATCAAATGCGGTATCCTAAGAAGTCGGCTTACTGGTTCGGGAGGTTCTTGTTGACCCCTATTGCACCTGAATGGCCACCGAAGAAGGCCGGTGCTACGAAGAAGAGAGCTATTGAAGATGGAAGCGCTGATGGTGATAAAAGGGCTAAAACCAATTAGGGTTTTGAATCGAATTGTGATTTCTGAATAATTGCTTCTTCTTTTTCTCGTGAATTTGGGGAATAATTCCGGAACAAGGACTCCCCTTTTGGGAGACTTGTTCGTGGAATCTGATGTTATGTTCTTGGTGATTGGAAATAAATCGACTGTTTGTTTGGCCTAATTTATTACATATTGGGCTTTTTAATGGGCCCATTAAGGATCGAGTAGCCTGATTTATTAAATTTTCACCCAAATATATATATATATATAAATTTTAAATTTTAAAATCGAAAAATATAACGTGAGATTAATTTAAAATATATAAAATATTGGATAAAAAACCTAAAATGAAATTTAAGAAACAAATGTAGCCTCTACAGTAGCTCTACTACAAGTTTTTAAATTAAGAAATGATGAGATTTGGTGAATCGTGGTGAAATTGTGATATTATGATCTTGCAGAATCGACTCTCAATTTTTCACTTTCTCTCGTGTCGGACTCTCCAACACTTGACACAAAACGACATCGTTTGATTTTTTCCTTAATTTGATTTTCTTTTTCATCGAAAACGTATCTTATGTGCTTTCACGACTTTATTATGTTGTCGATCTACTTGTGAATTCTTCGTACAAGCGATGATGAATCAAAAAGTGGTTGTTTTTTAGGAGAGTAGAATCGACGAACAATATTCATTTTTTATAAATTAAATCTTCTTATGTAATAAATTGATAAATATTTGTAGTTGTAAACTTGAAGTTTATACAACTTTCTACAAATTTTATTTAATAATTCGAAACGAGTCGAAAATCCGAGTCTTATACTCTTGCCGAGTCGTGTCGAATCGAGTCGGAAGGACGAGTTAGTGCCACATAGATTATGATCGTGATTTATATAAAAATATTAATATATCTTTATATATATAAATAATAAAGATAATTATTATTATATTATAATTATTAAAAATAAAAGTAAATTAATAATTTCTTAAATCACGATGATGCATATCGATGATATTGTTTTTGTTTTGTGTGCATAAAAATTTCACCCACCTCATTCAACTTTTAATTGTAAAACCAAACACATCCAATATTTTAAGATTAAGAAAATTACATAGATAACAGTCAAAGTTAAAATAATCTAAACCTAATTTTCCATCCATTTTTTTGTGAATATTTAGGGTCTCTTCTGCAAAAATTATGAAATGTATAATTAGAATTTATAATTAGAATGCATAATGAAATGCATAATTAGAATTGATATGATATTCTGAATAAATATATGTTAAACATTTTAATGTAAATATGTTAAACATTTCAATCTAAATCCTAAAAAATGTTCTGTAAAAATGTAGAATAATAATTTATTTATAGTAGTCAAAAGACAATTATATCCATTATGTTAAATTTAAAATAAATATCAAATAAAATTAGAAAATTTATTTACAAATGAACTGACATAATATTTACCACATGCATAAAATAATGCTTGAAAGTCGATCAGTACAAGACAAATATATTTTCGGTACATCAATGAACATCATAAGTAATTTTTCTATATACGTTGTACGTAATAATTTTATCAAATAAATTAAAAAAATTCTAAAACATCCTCAATAACACCCAATAATGAATATGATATTTAACAATAATAAAAACATAAAAAAGAAAACAATTCAACAAATTTCAAAGTAATCTTATCAAATTTTTGCTTCCCAATTAAAAAACCCAAAAACTTAAATTATATTTTAACACGTGTCAAACTGATGATCTCTTAATGCAATAACGAAGAATCAAAACAAAAAAGAAGAATAAAATAAGAATAAATCATTTTGATCCGAAATTTGTAAAAAAATATCATTTCTATGGCAAAGAAATGGAGTGGGAGAACTCCTTACCAATGAAGTCATAACGGTCAATACCGTTCGTTACGATAACGACTACTATGAACGATTTTTCCGATATATCGTTGGTATACCGGTTATATATCGAAATATCTGTGTAGCTATCACGATCGATAGCTACACAGATATGACTTCTTTACTTCTAACCATAGGAACATAAAAATAATATATATAAAAATGTATTTGTTAAGATATGGGTATATATGTAAATGATATACTAAAGTGTAAAATGAGTTTTAAAAATCAAGAATTTACATGATTTTAAATTGTAGTGTAAATTGGTAAAATCATAATACGTTTTAATTGATAATGTGAATTTAAAATAGTTAATAGTGTTATGTACCGTTTTTTAAAATACATTATATATTGTATATTGTATAATGCATTTTTCAGAAAACGCACTTAGGCTGTGTTCTGCACAAATTATGAAAACGAATTATGCATTATAGAATGAATAATCTGTTTTTTGAAACAAAACAATATTCATTTTAAATTCTAATTATAAATTATGATCATAATGCATTCTGGTATTTTTAACTATAATGCATAATCAAGTTCAGACTTGATTCTGAAAATGCATTATGCATTCAACTCGTTATTTTTTACGATAAAATTACGACGTTGGCCCCCAATGTTTAAGATAGTGTAAAAGAGATGTCCCCAAAGTTTGTAAATTGCATGAGAACCCTTTGAAGTTTTAAAACCGTTTAAGAATGACTCTCGAGTAAATAGTAGCGGTTTTTCGTATAAGTGGTTTTGATAATTTATGCATTATTTTTAAAATTTTGAAAGTTTAGAAACATTGTCATTTAATTTTTTTTAAGGTTAATTGATCAATACAAATTATTGAGACGTTTAAAATATTAACGAATATTATGATTCAATATAAACGGTTTTGGAAGTTCGTGGGTCAACCACGCAATTTTTAAACATGAAGCCAAAATCACACATTTTATCAACTTCAAGACTTTTATGCAATTTACAAATTTTGATGTAATGTCTTACATTGTTAACTATATTTTTCACATATATACATTTTTTTTCCGAATCAAATTTTCATCGTTGTTATCATAATGAATTTTTTTTTTCTAAAATTTAGTATTTATATTATCACTTGTTGAATTTTTTATTCAACGATATTATAATTATTTTGTACAATGTAACTCAATTCAAATTCAATATTTATCCAGAACGCTTTTACATTTTATAATTCATTATATATTTACACAGAACACTACGTAGATTCCAATTATACATTCTGATTCTACATTCTAATTATAAATTCTGATTATACATTATATAATTTGTACAGAACATATACTTACTTTTAAATTTTCAAAATTTGGTTAAATACTTATACAAAATAATTATGAAATATTTTCATAAACAAAAACTCCTCAAAAATCACGTAAACGACATTATCCTACAATTTTCTCTGCATGGTACTTCAAAAACCATTCTTGAGTGCGAAAACTCGTCCGGCAAGAGACGGAGGCAGATCGGAGATAGCTTTCTCGATGGTCTGATGACGAATAACATCAATTAAGAAAAATAATGAAGTTCAATTTGCAAATAAATCATGATGCTTACATCCAAGTCATAGCGTGCAGAGAAGTGAATAAGAACAATTGCTTTGTTCTTAAACTTATCACCATAATTCACGATCTAATCATCGAAACAAGTCGTTTAGAATAAAATCACGTTACGATGATTATTCCGAAAACTTACTTCAGACAAATGCATGTGCCCATATTCTCTAGCATCCTCAACCGTGCAAGAATTTTCAACAAACGTGCTCTAGATACGATAGACTCGAGATTTCGTTATGCAATAAACCCGAAATGTATAACACGTTTCATATTAAGAAACAAACGAAATGTTAAATTTCTAAAATCGGGTCAATTTCATGTGGGAAGTGTGCTCAAATATAACGTATAAGAGGGAGGAGACCACATTGTAAAAGATTTAAACTATGTTCATATTCTCTCTTATAAACCAATCCAATCAACTTTTAACTTTCGATGTGGGATCATTTTCATATTTCAACACGAAAGTCTCAACTTTTTTTCATAATATGTTGAAAATCTTGCTGTGAATGAAGATTTGTACCTCCATAATGAGAATCTTGGCCTTTAACATGTCAGCATTGTTGGAATCTGTGATGAAATCGGACATGGTGTCTCCGGTAAACGCAATTTCCGATGATACATGTGTATCTGTAATCTACAAATATCGTCAAAACTTGAACATTTACAGCATGTTTAAAACTATGCAAAACTTTATAGAATACGATTCAAGAACATCAAAAGGTAAGATTCGAGCAAGATCATTTTTTCAGTATAACCCAATACATAATGGATCGAAAGAATGTCCGTATAACCCAATACATAAGAGCATTCGTCAAACTAATTACTCATGATATCATATTCGATATGGGATACAAATTCTCAATAAAAAACGATTAAAAAACCGTATGTTAAAACTTCAATGAGACTATGACAAACCTCTACGCCTGATAACTTCAAGTCCTTTATATCAGTACTAGATAATGCTGAATATTCCGGTTTGAGTTTCTGCTTCACGGAATAAATTACATAGCCCTACGTAGAAACTAAACTCGATTATGTGAAAAAATGAACACGTTAACTTCAGTTAACAAGTGAAATGTCTCAAAGTAACCATACTAGAAATAATCCAATGAACAAGTTAACCTTAGTTAAGGAGTTAAATTTGAACCCAAGGATCTCGCCCTTGTCTGTTTTGGCGCTCTCTTGTTCTGAGTAGCCTGAGTTCAAATTTAACTCGTTAACAAAGGTTAACTTGTTCATTGGATTATTTCTAGTACTGTTACTTTGGGATATTTCACTCGTTAACTGAAGTTAACTCGTTCATTTTGAACGAGTATTTTCATAAAAAACTTAGAAATCACAAAGAAAAGAGCTGAACCTGGCTTGTAATGGTATGATATGTTTTGAATGCTTTAACTTTAAGGTCCTTTCTCAAATAGAACTCTTCACCTGTAAATCGCTACTGATTCAACACAAAGAAGATAATGAAGACAGAGTGCATAATTTATTACCAGGATCCAGACCAACAAGATTATGGTTCAATTCAGAATGATCTATTTCTCTATGTGCTTCAATAATCTTTTCAACGCTTCTTTTGATTGAATTTGGTACAAAAACAGTTGGTGGAGACATTTTGTATAATCCACGCGTTGCAATGTACATGGGAAGCCCTCCCTGAAAAAAAACAAAGGATTATCTGTTAAACTTATAGAGTTAGATCAATTTCATGTGAAGAGTATGCACGGATATGATGTATAAGGGGAGGAGATCATTCCGTAAAAGATTTGAACAACATATCACTTCCGGTGTAGGATAATTGTTCATTATTTCAACATACTCACCTCAAGTCCAACCACTTGACAAGTTGAATTTGACCATTCAAACATGTGGATTACCAAATGGTCAATTTCATTAAGCCGGACTAATCACCGACAAGATCACTCATAATTTTCCGAACCCACTACGATACCATGTTAAATTTCTAAAATCTGGTCAATTTCACGTGAGAAGTGTACTCGGATATAGCATATAAGAATATGAGACCACACCGTAAAAGACATGAACAAGTCGTTTACTATAGTTCACAACCTCTCTTATTAACTAATCCAACTTATGTCACACTTTCAATGGAGACAATTGTTATATTCAACACATCTCACAAGTTGGACTTGCTCATTCAAATCCGTAGATTACCAACTGGTCAATTTCATAATCCGACAAGGTCATTCGGGATTTTTCCGAACTCTCCAATATCATGTTAAATTTCTTGGAGTCTGGTCAATTTCATGTGGGAAGTGTACTCGGATATAGTATATAAGAATATGAGACAACACTGTAAAAGACATGAACAAATCGTTTACTATAGTTCACAACCTCTCTTATTAACTAATCAAACTCAGTCACACTTTCAATCTGAGACAATTGTTATATTCAACACATCTCACAAGTTGGACTTGCTCATTCAAATCGGTAGATTACCAACTGGTCAATTTCATAATCCGACAAGGTCATTCAAGATTTTTCCGAACCCTCCAATACCAGGTTAAATTTATAGAGTCTGATCAATTTCATGTGGGAAGTGTACTCAAATATAACGTATAAAAAGATAAGACCACAACGTAAAAAAGATGAACAAATCATTTACTATATCCACAATCCCCCTTATAAACCAATAATTTATATCCAAACTAATCCAACATGATACTAATTTCCCAGTTCAATCGAATAAAAAGCATCATAAACCTAATACTTGAATGATTCAAGATAAGGGGAAGAAAGATTTACAATGTGGTCCATGTGGCCATGAGATATGAAGAGGAACTGCTGCGATACGGCTCGTTGAGGACACTTGCCGATGTCAAATGCTAATTTGAGATTGGGTAAAATCACACATGTTTCGTGGCCTGCAATCGACAACCCACCAATTGAATAACCTTCCACAGTTAACTCTCCGTCACTAGCTTTCTTCTTCTTCCTTCTATTTTTTTCAAATTTCCCGTCTTTGGATTCGTGAGAATTCCGATCACTAATATTCAATGAATCCATGAACCGGAAAATGAAATCTCACAGTATCTCTTCCTAATATACAGAATTTATGAGATAATTAACAAACACTGAGAATCTGCAAGTGCTCACTACAAAATCAAGAAACCCTAATCGATAATTGTAACTGTAGATCTATATTATTTATTAAGAGTAATAATGTCTGTTAATCGAAACTCGACAGCCATTTTTGACTTTTCAAAGGACTCTTTGGTCATTTCATAATTTTATTTTTAAAATATTTTTAAGAACATTTTAGATATTTCACATGATAAATTAAAATTAATTATTTAAAAAGATATTTTGGACATTTATCCTGTAGTGATGATCATTTCACTCTTCCACGGACTGAGAATTCATCCGTTGACTTCAATCTCAGAAGATGGGAATTTCCGGTGGAGCGGTGAAATACGTAGAAATTTAGCCTTATCGTGAATGTCTGAGAAGGGAGGCTTTCGTGCTTCACTGGATAGACGCATCAATCTACCGCTTTCAATGCAGCGAAACTCTTTGGTCTATGATACACTCAACTACACGGGCAGCTGTGTGACTGTTTCGGTTTTTCGAATGGATAATTAAAACTCACAATCTCGAAGGCAGAGGGCGGGACAAAGGTACTTTCAACCTACATATGTGCAATAACCAGAGGTTGAGACCTCTCTATAAAAATGGAAAGATATGATAAATAAAAATTATTTTTTTAAAGAATATTTTTGAGATTTTATAATTTCATTTTAAAAATATAATCTCTTTCTCTTTTTGTGGTAGCGGTAGAAAAAATGATAGAAACAAACAAAAGCAGCATCACTATTTGGCAACAATTCATAATATATCTTATTTTTTCACTTACAATTAACAATTGTCAATGATAAATAATGTCATGATTTATTATATGCTTATCAATAATGTTTTAAGTCATTAATAATCATATATTCTGATTAATCTCAATAAATATTATAAAACTTTTGAACACAAATATAATGACAAAACTACAAAAATACATATGCAAAAAATATAATATACAAAATTTTATGTTGCACTTTCTAGATTAATTTCAATAAATACTACGAACTTATTGACACCCAATAACAATATACAAAGTTATAGATACGTAGAAACAAAAAATAATTATACAAACAAACATTTAATTATATTTAAATACAATAACTTGCACTATTATACAACATACATTGTTACAATGTATATTCTATTATTCAAATTAAATTATTCAAATAACAAAAATCAATTAGTTACTATATCGCTTAATTTTGAATGAACTATAATATATAATACACAACGATTCCAATGTCACAATAAATATATGTATAATTTAAATATAATTATTGTAATAGCAAAATAAGACACTCAATCAAATGTTACTCTTATGGTCCCTTTTTAGGGGGTACCAATAGTCGTCCGGTTCGTTCAACAAACGAACTCGGTTCTGATTTATTTTAAGTGTGGAAGACGATCAAAAGCTAGAAATAAAGTAAGTGCACGGCGATATATAGTGGAAACCCCAAGAATTTGGGTGAAAACCACTCGGCTAAGATCTGATTATGCTCTTAGCCTGCTCATTAATGAAAGAACTTAAAGTCAATACAAGAGAGACTAATGAAAATGACGAGGTAAAGAAAGCGGTAAGAATTCCGGCAGGGTAACAGCCTGTTCTTCCGCGTCCAAAGGGTCCTCCTATTTCCGTCGTCTTGCCCTGTATTTATAGAGTTCTTAGTGTGTGTAAACCACGCTCCGTAACCGCCTCTGACATGTTTGTTAGAGGTTGTTATCGCGGGATGTAAAACGAGGCTGGGACCGAGGCGTGGTCTGCGTGATCGGGCCCGAAG
>RWGZ01001685.1:0-32041 GCA_009725065.1 Utricularia reniformis | reverse complement strand
CCCAGGAATTGGGGTGAAAACCACTTGACTAAGAGCATATTATACTCTTAGCATGTTCACTAATCAAATAATTCATAACGAATACAACAGAGGCTTAATGAAAATGACAAGGAAAAAAAAGCAGTAAGAACTCCGGCAGGGTAATGGCCTGTTCTTAAGCGTCCAAATGGTCCTGCTATTTCCGTCGTCGCGCCCTGTATTTATAGAGTTGGCGGCGTGTGTAAACCACGCTCTGTAACCTCCTCTGACAGGTTTGTTAGAGGTTGTTATCGCGGGATGTAAAACGAGGCTGGGACCGAGGCGTGGTCTGCGTGATCGGGCCCGAGGCGTGGTAAACGTGTGAAGGCCCACAGCGTGGAAAACGTGAGTCTGTAACCGTTTGGACCGAACCAAGGAGCCAGTTACCAGAAAACGCTTTATTTCGCATAAGGTCACCTTCGGTTCTCTCGTTAAACATCGGGCCGCTTTTCCTTAAGTGTTCAAATGGGCTGCAAGAATTCGTTTCCACCATCTGAATTAGCCCAATAGTTAACGGGTCTTACCCATCATAAGGTACCCGGTCCTAAAGTTCTTATCACTAGCCCCTCGGGCTTGATTGCCATCGTAGAGGTGATACAATGCCGTACATTCATGAGAACATGAGACCGTACCTGTAGGTAGTGAGTGTCCAGGGGACCGATCTTTCCCTTAGTGTAGGAATTAATTGCGTTTTAAAACGTCAATAACGTATATTTAAGTTATAATTTTATCTTTGTTATTCTTTAAATATATCGATCTGCGCCTCTTCACATTCGACAGTTCAAGAGGCGTGATGAGTGCGCTTTGTACTGTCACTGTTTTGGGCAGTATTACGTGGCGGCTCACCATTGGCTAGGAGATTAATATTTAAATCGAGATTTTGAACACTGTTTCCCCTCATCGTCATTATCGCGAAGGAAAAATTGCAGCAAGCCCTCTATGCCCTCAACCGATTTCACGTTCAACCCCTTTCAATCCACTTTCCTATTGCTGTAGGGGTCGATTAGGGTGGAGGATGTCCTCCCATCCTCTAGCCTGGGAGAGAACGTGTCGAGGCCCCCTCTGCCTCAGAACACAAATAAACGGGAGCCCGAAGTGGAGGCCCCGAAGCAATTCAAGCGGCCGAAGAAGGCTGGTGATAAGCATGCAGCCCCGATCCCGACCCCGATGAAGGGGATCACCATTAGAGAACAATTGGCCCCCTCATCATCAAACCCAGAGTCCATTCGGTAGACAATCCAAGAAATGGTAACCTCTGTCACGAAGGCTTGGGGGCCGAAAAGGAATCCAATGTCATGGAAGAACGCCATGCTGGAGGAGTATTGGCTGTTAGCAAAGAAAAATCCAGCCGATCCCTGACCTAGTAGCCGCTTATTTGGAATCTCATGCCGCGATAAGTTGTATTTATGTTCTCTTATTAACTATAATTTAGACTAAATCAGGATAATTCTTACATACATGCAGAAGAGGTCTGAACCTTGCTTATGCGATCCAGCTAAGTCGAAGCTTTGCTTCGGCTTCCAAAGAAATCAATGACCAACTTGCCTTAGCTCAGAGGCAAGTTAAGATCAAACAAAAAGAGCTGGAGTCGGTTGGGGTAGAGCGAGGCCGCCTAATGGAGAGCTGCTAGGAGCGGGCACACATGTCTCGCTTGCCACTTGTCAAGCATCGGAGTGGGAGGCGAAACATAAGGAAGCCCAGGCAGCTGCTAATTGCGTGACGGCCCGTGTGACGAAAGTTGTGTGACGAAAGTAACAGACTTCTCCTTCGATCCCGGGAGGAAAATGATGTCTTAAAAGAAGACTTGGTTAGGAGTAATGATTCAACAGAGGGAGCGGTCCGAGAAGCTCTTCTTAGCTTCGCTCGGTCCCCCCTAATGTTTGCTTTGTCTGCAAACGTTTATAGGTCAAACGTCTCCCAATACATGGACAACATGCGGGGCTAGATAACCAAGAAGTTTAGCCTGGATCCCGAAAATAGGCGTTGGGAGTCAGTTGACCTCCTAACCAAGGATGAAGATTTTAGAGAGATCCCAGTTTTGGATGAGCCTCCACAAGAGAATGATCTCAACTTCCCTCTATTCGACTTAATGGAGAAATCAGTCAATGAGGTGGTTGAGAATAGGGAGAAGATACTGGAGAATTTTAATGCATGGATCACGGAGAAGTAGATAGAGAGGAAAGAAAAGTATATTAAGTCGTAGACCTTAGGACTCCCATTCTGTATTTTGTTTTGAGAAAATGGTGTGTTGGGTCCCCAAAGTTTCGAAAATTTGGCACTATTAGTCCCCAACGTTTTAAAAGACAAAATCAGTCCCCAGAGTTTGATTAATTTGGCAAATTAAATCCCCAAAATTTAACAATTTGACAAATTTGATCATCAAAGTTTTAACATTAACGCAATACCACCCCCAAACTTTGAAGCTGGCAACCGGTCCCCAAAGTTTACACACAGTAACAAATTTGGTCCCCAAAGTTTTGAAATTGATGCAAAATCAGTCTCCATTTAACCCTAACGGCGTTAACTTTACCGTTAGGGTCAAACCCAAACCCGACCCGACCCGAATGACTCGGGTTAATTAAATTTAAAAAAAAATTAATTTAAAAAAACAATATTTTTTTTAAAAAAATATAAATTTATTATTTTTAAAAAATATTTAATTTTAAAAAAACATAAATAGTTTTTTTGATATTTTGACAGGATCGCGGTCACCGATTTGACCCCGGAAACCCGACCCGAACAGACCCGATCTGAAAAAAATAAATTTAAAAAATATCGATAATAATAATAATAATTTTTTTAAAAAAACTATTTAATTTAAAAAAACATAAAATCATTTTTCGATATTTTGACCGATATCGCGGATACCGGGTTTGATCCGAAAATTAAATATTTACAAATATACTTATACAAATACTAAAATAGTCAATATATAAATTGTCGAAAATCGATTAATATATTTGTATGAGTATATACTCATACAAATATATGTGTACGAATGTATTGACAATCGATATACTAATACAAATATATTTGCCAATTTATAAATTTCCAAGAATCGATCACGGAACTTGTTGGAAATACCGTTAACCGTATTTGTATACTCATACAAATCGTCTATATATAAATTTCGAAAATTGATTAAATAACGAATTAGTCAATATATTTGTATGAGTATACAAATACGATTAATGGTATTTCTATGATATTTCGGTGTTTCCGACAAGTTCTGGCCTTAATAACTACACCGAAACGGTATTCCGAACATGCATATTAGCCGGTACGGAAAAAAATTGGGTGCAACCGATATTTTGAATGTTATCGAAACTTCTTCGCCAATAAATAAATTGTCGGAAATTGTCAAAATAAATTTCGAGAAACAATTAAATGGAAACTTCAACAAATAAACTCATTAAACATTAATAAACTTCAAATATTGACATTCGCAATTCAAATTGGTATCATTGTCATATGTTCGGTCGAAAATTACAAATCAGATATAAGACTAATAATTGTCAAAATATGTTCAATTGGGTGCAAATATAATACTAAAATGTATCGTAAAAATCATAAAAAGCATCATATTCTTTCATTGGAGACTAATTTTGTTAAATTATATAAATTTTGGGGACCAAATTAGCAATTCAAAAGTTTGGGGACTAAAATTGTCATATTTTGCAAACTTTGAGGACCATTAACGGCGTTAGGGACCAATTTTGCCAAAAATCTGAAACTTTGAGGACTAAATTTGCGTAATTTTTGTCCAAAGATCTTATTTGCCACAAATTACAACTTTGGGGACCAATTATGCCACACACACATAAGTTTGGAGACTCGTTTTGCCATAATAATGATAGTTTGGGGACCGGTTTTGCATACATAAAAACTGTGGGGGGTGGTTTTGCCAAAATTAAAAAGTTTGGGGACCAAAATTGCCAAAAAATCAAAATTTTGGGGACCAAAGATGCCTTCCGCCCATTTTGTTTTTTATGTAACTTTGCTCTGACTCAATATATTCGGTTTTCTTCTAAGTGTAAGTTCAAGGTTTATGTTGAACCTGGACCATTCGGTCACCTTAACTTAGATCAGAATTTCGCTTGGCTTAATAAGTAAGGAAATCTTAGTTGTATTAGCATATCACTATTTATTCCGTCTCTGATAGCTATTATAACTTTGGCGGTGTTGTCTCGGTTCTTTATGAGTCTCATGACAAGCTTTGTCGAAGCCCCGGTTCTAATATTAGTCCCACGTCAGGCTTCGGTCAAGCCCCAGTTCTACATAAGTCTCAAGATAGACTTCTGTTTGTACTCTGATTGACTAATTCTGTCCCCGTTACCTCTTTTTAAGGCGAGATACAAAGAATCAAGAGTCATTTCCGAAGGGTGAATGCCATCGAAGGGGAAGTTTAGTTCACAGTGAGTTATGAGAGTTTTGCGATCCATCTAAGTGCTCAAAAAGCGTAGAGGCATGTGACTCGTCAGAGCGGTCACAACTACTTGAAAGCCTTATGGATGAACCACTACTGTCACCAGTCCAAACTCGTTCACAAAATCCAACTTCAAGATCGATCAATTGCCTAGTTAGAAATAATTTGTATTGCATCTATTGTATTCTTTTCATAATTTGAGAAACATTTTTATGGTTCAGAATTGTCACTAAATGCCAAATAATTTACAAAAAGTATCGACGTAAGTTCATAATGTTTTAGGTTCGGGGGATCTCATTCCCATCTAATGTTTCTAATTTGTAAGCTCTAGCTCCTAAGTTTTTCACAATTCGATAAGACCCTTCCCAATTTCTATCTAGCTTCCCAACGTTTCTCTGAACTCTTACATTCCTGAGAATGAGGTCGTCTTCTGAAAATTCTCTGGGTAAGACACGTTTATTATGGGCCCGCTCCATAGTTCGTTGATAAGAACACATGCGCACATAAATGACATTCCTTTTTTCTTCAATCATCTCAAGATCTAGGGATCTCATTTCACCATTCAAATGCTTGTTATATTGAGTTATCCGAGTTGATCAGATGGCAACCTCTACTGGACTAACTGCCTCGGACCCGTATACCAAAGAGAATGGGGATTCTTGGGTCGTAGAGCGGGGTGTAGTATTGTAAGCCCAAAAAACCTCGTAGATATGATCAGACCATTTTACTCCCAAATCTTCCAACTTAGGTTTCAATTCTTTCAAGATAACTTTGTTGGATACCTCCGTGAGTCCGTTGGTTTGGGGGTGAGCCACTGACGAAAAGTGTTGAGCAATGTCTAACTTGATACAAAGATCTCGAATGGCCTTTCCGTGAAACTGGAGTCCGTTATCCGATACAAAGGCTCGGGGTACTCCGAAATGTCTTATAATGTTCCTCCATACGAAATTTTTTACCACTTTTTTTGAGATAATGGTCACCGCTTCTGCTTCGATCCATTTAGTATAATATTCAACTACCACAATGCAGAATTTTAGCTGCTTTACTGATCGAGGGAAAGGCCCCAGGATATCAATTCCTCATCTTTTGAATGGATAGGGGAGCGGGCTCATTGATACGGGAGCCCCTGGAAAATGCGGGACCGGAGCATGATATCGACAAGCAGCACAACGTCTCGTATATTTCTTAGCATCTTCAACAGTGTTGGCCAAAAATACCCGGCTCTGACAATGCGATGATATAAAGATTGGGCTACATAGTGGATACCGCATATTCCTTCATGAACATAAATCATGACGGCTTCAGCCTCAACATGAGATAGACATCGCAAGAGCTGTCCCTCGAAACTCTTTATAAATAATCGCTCATCGCTCAAAACATATCGTTTAGCTCGGGTTTCAATTTTCCTGGCCTCTGATGTGTTCTCTGGAAGGCGGCCGCTAGTCAAATATTTCATGAATGGGTCCATCCACGTTGGTTCCCTGAGGGACTCAGTAGCATTAATGTTTAAGCTCTGAAGTTCATGACATAAAGCCTCAACCTCTTCATTTGATTATTAAGTCACAGATATCTCGACCGAATGTCTGTCATGGATATGAACCGATACAGTGCTCGGTCCAATGTATGGTATGCCTACTGCCAATCTGGCTAATGCATCAACAACCTTGTTCTGTTCTCGCGGCACGTGGTCAAGTGAGAATTCACTGAACTTTTTCGATAATTCCATAACCTTAGCATGATATAGCTTCATCGTGGGCTCATGTATTTCAAATCTCCCCGCGAATTGTTCCACTACAAACTTGGAATCCGAGAATATTCGCACTTTGGAAACTCCCACCTTTCGAGCTAGAGTCATTCCCGATAATACGGTTTCATATTCCACCATGTTATTTGTTCATGAGAATAGAAACTTAACTCAGGAATGAATAACATCACCTTGTAGCATGGTAAGGGTAATGCCTACGCCCTTTCCTCCGAAGGTTGATCCATCAACATAAATGATCCATCGATCGTCCTCTTGGTTTAAGAATATAGCTGATCTGATCATTTCGACCACGAAGTCACCAAGAACCTGAGCCTTGATCGCCCTTGAGGGCAAGAATTCCAGATACATGGAGCTCATCTTGATTGCCCACTTCGATATTCTTTCATTCAGATCTATCTGATTCTGAAATGCTTTCAAAGGCTGATCAGTATAGACATAAACCATCCGGCCCTCAAAATAGTGCCTCAGCTTGGATATAGCCTTCTTCTATACCAGCATGAATTTTTCCATGGTACTGTATCTAGTTTCTGCCGATACGAGATAGTGACTCACATAATAAATAGGTATGTGAACGTCATCTCTAATCGTAACCAGAACATCGCTTACTGCGACTTCCGATACAACTAGATATAATCCCAGAGATTCATCGCTGCTTGGACTCACCATCACAGGGGGAGTGCTCAAATATGTTTTCAATTCTGAGAATGTCAGATCACACTTATCGGTCCAGTCTAGATGACTTGCTTTTCTCAATACTCTAAAGAAGGGCAAGGCTCGATCCGTAGCTCTAGAAATGAATCAGTTTACAGCAGCTAGATGGCCAGTAAGTCTTTGGAATTCCCTTTTGTTTCTCGGAGGCTGCATGTCAATGATGGCCTGAACTTTATCAAAGTTAACCTCTATGTCTTTCTCAAAAACATAATATCCTAGAAACTTGTCACTCCGAATCCCGAAGCAGCACTTGCTTGGATTCAGTTTGAGCTTGTATTTACGGCATACTTCGAAACATCGAGACAAATAATAAATATGGTCTTCATCATTTATAGACTTGACAATTATATCGTCAACATAAACTTCTATTATGCGGCTTATTGAATCTCTAAAGATTTTATTAGCCAGCCTCTGGTATATTGCTTTGGCATTCTTCAAGCCGAAAGACATGACCACGTAGCAATAAATACCATCTTTGGTCATGAAGGCCGAATTCTTCTGATCTTCTTCAGCAATGAAGATCTGATGGTACTCGGGGTAAACATCTATAGTACTCATCATCGTGATGCCAGCAACAGCGTCCACCAATCGATCTATGTGCGGCAGAGGGAAAGGATCATATTCACAACTCTTGTTTACATCGGTAAAATCGATGCACATTTTCCATTTCTCATCTGCCTTGGAAACCACCACAGGGTTGGAAACCCATTTAGTATAGTGAATTTCTCTAATGAAACCAGATCCCAACAGCTTATTTACCTCGGCTCGGATGACTTCGATTTTTTCAGAAGAATAACGTCTCATCTTTTGCCTAATAGGTTTAGCTCCGGGCTCGGTGTTGACCCGATGTTCACTCTCAAATCAGTCAATCCCCGGGACATCGTCCAGGGTCCAAGCAAATATATTCACATGACTTCTCAGCAAGTGGACCAGTTCTTTTTCAAAAGACGGGAACAGATGTGCCCCGATACGAGTAGTTTTGATTGAATCCTCTTCAACCAAGTTGATCAGCTTGAACCAGATGGGTTCCATAGCTTGCCTCGGGTGCGGTGGCTCTTCCAGCAAATCCACCCGGGCTCTCTTAACTAGTACCAAAATTCAGCACGAGCTCATGTAGCACTGTCTTGCTACTGTTTGGTCCCCCTTTACAGATATAATTCTATGAGCGGAGGGAAATTGATCATCTTATGATAAGTACAACGTTATATAAAATTTCAAATATAACCTAGGACTTTCATTAACATATATAATTAATGAAAGTTCTAGGTTATATTTGAAATTTTATAAAAAAACCTCTACATTTAATGTTGTAAAAAATTATAGTGTTATAAGAAAAATTGTCCTAAAACATTATCATTCTCTATTTCACGACCTTCCATAGAAAGTGAAATTAGATTTAGGTATTTTTGTATTTAATTGGGAATTGAGAGCTTTTCATGTTTTATGTTTGTATTAGAAGGTTGTATATCTCTCTTTCTGTCTATTACATTGGATTCTGAAAATTATGATTTTTTTTTTCGTAAAATTCCAGGAACTGCATATGAGTTTTATGCAGCAAAATTGATGATTTTTTATTCATGTAATATTAATATGATATTTAATTTATTTACATTTTTAGGGTTGACTAATTTTGCCACAAAATGATTAGTTTTGTGGATAAAGAAGCAAAACGACGTTTCATGGAGAAAATAAAATGATGTTTTCTTTATTATTCGTTTAATTCATGTAATGCTTATATGATATTTGGTTTATTTTAGTAAACCAATTATAATTTTGTTGATAATTTAGTAGAACAAAATGAGTAATTTTGTTGATAAAGTAACAAAAATTTATAGTTTTTTTTAAATTATGGTAAACTAGTGAAATCTCATTCTATAAATTTTGTATTGATGGAAAATCTTTTCGATTATATACATATTTATTTTATTTTAGTGTTGTTTTATTTTAACCTATGATATGTGAGTATATTCTGATATTTAGTCTAATTATAATAATCATTACAAATATAAAATATTTAGTTTGAAATTATTTTATTATTGATGTCACAAATAACAACCAACTAGCTTACTATTTCATTATTTTGGGGTGGTAATTAGTTACTATTGTTAATCGAAGATGTTATGATAAACCACCATGTGATGGCGTCATCTTTTCTAGTGATCATTGGAAGATGCATATTGAAGGAACTTTACGACGGCATGATCTCGGAGCGGCTTTGAAGAAGGATAAACCGAAAGAGATGGAGGATGCCGAGTGGTTGAGAATCGACGAAAAGGCTCTCGGGTTCGTGGTGGAGACTTTAACGAGAAACGTTGCCTTTAACATTTTCGATAAAACCACTACGTACGGGATGATGAAGGCGATTGAGGATATGTGCGCAAAGCCGACATCAACAAATTTAGTGCACTTTGCAAAGAAACTTTACACCTTGAAGATGGCTGAAGGTGTTTCAGTTTCCAAACACTTGAACGAGTTCAATAATCTTGCCGGACAACTTTCATCGATGGAGCACGAAATCAAGGATGATCAATTGGCAGTCCTTTTACTTGGAACATTTCCGGACAGTTGGGGGACCACGGTCGACGTGATTAGTAGCCAACCGGGTAAGTTAAAGTTTATCGACGTACGGGATCGGTTGATCAGCGAGGAAGTGCGGAGATCCAGTCGGGAATGTAGTGACCCTGCTGCTTTGGCAATAGAGTCTAGTCGGTATAATAACCGATGGGGCAAGGGAAGACGTGATGGCGATGACGATCAGGATGATCGGTCAAAGGGAAATACTCGGGTGAAGTCTAGGTCACGTGGCGAACCGGAGTATTTGAATTGCAGAAATAGGGGGCACTTGAAGCGAGAATGCAAGGAGAAAAGAAGGGATGTATCAGCGTCGGTTGTCGAGACGGACGATGTACTAGTCGTGTGCATTGAGAGTCCCATTGAGTCATGGGTATTTGACTCGGGAGCATCATTTCACATTTCATCCGATAAAAGTATATTCTTTAATTTTGCGGGCGGAAATCATGGAAAAGTCTACTTGGCGGACGGGAAGGCCCTGAGAATTACACGTCGGGGAGACATACCGATCACATCTAACGGTCACAATTGGTTGTTAGAAGATGTAATGTATATTCCCGGTCTTATGAAGAATTTTATTTCGGTGGGCCAGCTTGATGCAAAGGGGTATCGAACTACTTTTGGCGGCGGATGTTGCAAAGTGTCGAAGGGATCGATGATAGTCACCAGGGGAGTTAAGTCTGGAAGTGTGTATGTGGGGATCGGCACCATGGAGGATCGACCGAATATCACAAAATGCAAGACTAAACGAGGACACGTTCGAAATCGACACAAGGGTGAAGATGCGGTAAAACCGGCATTGTCGAGTGGGAGTGGAACACCGGTAAAGGTGGATCGGTCGGAGAGGCCTTCGGGAAAATCAACCGATGAGGAAATCGGTGATAGCAAGGTTGATCGGTCGGAAACGGATCCGGGTATGGTCGATCAGACGGCAGATCGGAATACAGGGGAATCGTTAGCTTCTGCGGTTAGGCAATGGAGGGCGAGGAAAGCTTCCGATGAGTGGGAGTTTGCCCTGAAGGACGAGGTAGTGTCCTTGGAGGACAAGACTTCGGTTTTGGGGAAGTTGACAGGTTATGTCACTTCGGTTAAGTTAGGGCTGGGGCATGCCCTAACTTGGTTCACCAGGTAATTTGGCGAACGGGGACTTTCGAGGGTGGACACTTACCTCGAAAGTCGGAGGCGAGAGTTGTTCAACTCTTAAAGGGCATCGTGTCGGTGCATAAGTATTGGGCGGACTACTTAAGAAGAATAAAAGATCACCCAACTCCAAGTGGGAGATTGTTAGGAATAGAGGTCGGGTGATAGTCGAAGGGCTCGATGGTGAAAGATCGACCAGAGGAAACCTAACATGAAGCGGTGATGTTGATCGACTTGATGGATCTCGGATCTATTAAGGATATAGAATGGACGATTGTGATGAGTCTATTTGATAGAGGTCAGATTAGACTTGGATCGGGATTCGAAAGTATCAAGAGGAAATATCTTTCCTTAATTGACGCATTAAATATATGGAATAAGATATTGAGATATATCTTATTGGTTGCATATATGGAAGAAGATATTGAGATATATCTGTTGGTTATATATATATAGAAGAAGATATGAATATATATTATGTAGATATATATGGAAGAATATATGCAAATATATATTGTTATATATATATATGGAAGATGCGGTCAAAGATATGGAAAGAGAATATTGTATAATATTCTGTAGAATATTCATAGATTAGATCCTAGTTGGACTCTATAAATAGAGACCTCATGAAGACAATTGTAATCAATCAATTCTATTCTTTTTGTGATAGTGAGTTCACGGCCGAGGCTTATCGGTCACGTGGTTTTCCCGGTTTAGGGTTTCCACAGTAAATCTTGTGTCTTATACCTTTCTTCATTTACATTCGGTTCTCATTATATTAATTCTATCCGACCCCGGATAACGGGAATTCTTTTCTTCTCCGGGATGGAGGGAATTTTCCCAACATTACTGAGGGTGTGATCGAATATCACCCACCCGTACATAGGCAAGTTGGACTGAACCTAGTTCAACCCCTCCTACTAGGATATCGCGGATACTATAGCGATGTTTCCTCCTCCCGAAGCACGCCTTAAGCGTATAGATATACTTCGGGAGAATAGATTGATAGAAATAAGGGTAGCGGGTAGGACCAGAGCCCTGGCCCCGAAGGGGATATTTTACAGTTCTGATTCGTCTGAAGGATCGGGTATGAAATGAAACATAATTAGGTTTCTATATCCTAATCCTTTTAAATTTCTTTTCATGTTCTACAGAGACAATGTCTAGCTCCCGATATAAGAGTTTGGCAGCAGCCTCCTCACGCCCCAGTGAGGATCAACAAGGCGCACCAGATGCTGCTCAACCTTCGGAATCTTCAACCAAAGGCACGTTGGTCCCTTCGGAATCATCGTCGGTAGGGCCCCACCCCGTTAGCTCCACTTGTGTGGGCACATTTGTAATAGCCAAGAAAAAGGTATGTTGGAATGGTAGCAGGGAATATGGTGATAAAGTCTAGAAGAAAAATAACGAGGGATACGGGAACGAAAGAACGATAAAAGAAACGAAAAGATTGAAAAGTAAAGCAAAAGATTAAGGAGGGGTAAAAGTGAAAATTGGGAGGGGTCAAAATGTGAACTAGTAAAGTTAAAATGCCTATAAATAGAGGTTAGAAGGCCCAAAAACCAAGTCATTTATCACTAAACCACAAAAACGTACGGAAACGCGCCAAAGTAAGAAATTATCGCGAAAATCTCGGAACATAAAAAATTATCGCGAAAACAGGGCTGTAATTATTATCGCGGAAATTCTGGTAAGCAACCTTGTCGTGAAAATTTTCAACGTGGAAAATTATCGCGGAAATTCTCACGTTGAAAATTATCGCGAATCTTCCAAAGAGACAAAATTGTCGCGAAAATGAAATGCTTCACAAATTGTCGCGAAAATGTAAACCGCGTGTCTTTTTATCGCGAATTTCAGGAACAGAACAACTTTATCGTGAAAACATACAATTAGGGTGTTTTCGTCGCATTTCAACGTCGGATCGTGAGGAAGGAAGATACGAAGGGTCTACGGTAACCAAACAGTCAATAATAAGATAATAACATCAAAAAAATGAGGAATTGAAATATGTTACGGATTGCAGGGAAGCACCAGAGATTATAACAAGTGAAAACAACAGGTAAGCGGAGTGAACACAATATAGTAAGGGAAGGTTCAGACTTAGGGAATGGGATTGGGTTAATAAAGAAGAAAGAAAAAGACACGAATGAACGAAATAAATGTTAATAAGACTCGGGGTGAGGAAGGATGGACCATCCGACCGAACCCGGCATCGTGCCTAGTACACGATTTGACAAAGGAGGGCATGTCTGATGAAGGGAACGATAAGTTCCAAAGAAGGAAAGACGTGTACGTAAAGGGCATAACAGATCCGGGTGGAAAAAGGGGTAGCGCCTAAGTACCCACCCGGGGAAGGGAAGCATATGGCCCGTCGAGTCATCCAACATCTAACGGTTGGCTTGGGCGGGACATGCACCGATCATGTTATTCTCGGCAACAGTAAAGTTAAAGTATGAGGGGGATGATAAGGGTAAAAGAAGAAGGAAATAAGAAAACGGTTAAAAGGAATGATTCACGTGTGTGTGTACGGTTTAATTAAGAAATGAAAAGATAATGTGTAGCATGTGTGAAGTTTCCTTTAATAAATTGTGACCGCTTTACATATTTTGTAGGTGACGCGGACGAGGAATGAGAAGGGCATGGGAAGGAGGTCGTCGGTTGGCCGGTGATAGAGTCCGGTTTTTTGGATAACACTCTAAATTATGTTGTCGAACTTTGATGTTTTCGAACTACGTTTTAAGTTTACATTCGAATGTTTTCGTTTTATTTAGCACGTTTTAACAAAACAGCTAGGCTCATATTAGGGTCGTTACAAATGGTATTAGAGCGTAACATCGTTACTAAACCGGTAACGGTGCGGTCCTATGTAGAAGAGTCTAGGAAAAACCATAGGAGGACAACCGACCATAGGAAGGGATGGACATAGAATATAACGGATGACATGAGTAGACATAGACATAACAAAAGCATAATGTAGGAATGGCTCCTAGGACGAGAGCGCATGGAAACCGAGAGGAGGATAGCAATGCATCAGAACAAGCAACGGCGACAGAGACTCCGGTTGCGGATTCATCGACGCCTCTCACGTATAGCCAGGAAAGCCTCAGGGTTCTGTTCCAAACCATGGCGAGTTCTCTAGTTAGTTCAATAAGACAGGGACAGACGGAGAGGGGAAACTCCGTGCAAATGCAACCAGTGCCAAGACCCGAAAAGGGTAGGATGTACTACAACGAGGCATTAAAGAAGGCTGGGATGAACAGCTTCACGGGGGATAAGATGGGGGACGCGGAGGCGTGGATTATCCTCCTTGAGGAGAAGTTCGAGCTGATCGAAGCCCCAGATGAGCTTAGGGCAGGATTGGCCCCGCTATGGTTCGACGGTAGTACTGCCCGATGGTAGGAGAGCGTGTCAGCCTCATTACTGAAGGATGGACCCATCTCTTGGGAGAAATTTAAGAATGCGTTCTTGGATTACTACGTGCTGAAAGGACTTAAGAAGGATAAGAGGGCCGAATTTGACAGATTGACTCAGGGAAACCACCCCGTCATGGAGTACATGCAAGAATTCATAGAACTAGGCAGGTACGCCCCCGAGATCATAGGGAGTGAACAGGAAAAGATGCACCGCTTCACGGAAGGGCTGAATGAAAAAGTGAAACTGACTATGTATGGCCGCGACGACGAGGAATTTTCCAGTTTGGTGGCAGCGGCAGTCCGAGTGGATGGAGGATTACGGAGAATGGATAAGGAACGCACTAGAAGCTCTGCAAGGTATGAAGTTCAAGGATGGGGAGAGTGGAAAGGAAAGATCACTGCAGAGAGTTTCGGATCGACACAAGGACCACCGATCAGGCCTGCGTGCGCCAAATGCGGGAAGAACCATTTTGGAGAATGCCGAGCAGGAACCAACAGTTGTTTCAAGTGCGGCCAGGAAGGACACTTTGCCAAAGACTTCCCTAAGAGTAGGAGGATCGAAACCGGGGTAACCGAAAACATGGTAAGGGAAAGGATTACTGGAAATGCTCGAGTGTTCGATGTGAACAAGGAACAGGCCTCGGAGGCTGAGGACGTCGTGGCAGGTACACTACTTATTAACGGCTTTACAGCTTTTGTATTATTTGACTGTGGGGCGACACATTCGTTCTTGTCGGAGAAGTTTGCGAAACGATTTGGGATAACGGGGAGTAACGCTAAAATCAAAGTAAAAACACCGGGATCTGAAGCCATGGAGGCAAATAGAATCTATAAAGGATGCACGGTGGAAGTGGACACAGTGCAAACAGAGGCAGATTTGATTGAGTTAGGGGATATGGGATTCGATGCCATACTAGGAATGGATTGGTTATCTAGGTACGATGCGCAGGTGAGATGTTGGGAACGTACGATCACTTTTAGTACGCCGCGGGAAGGGAGAAAGGACATGGTCGGAAAACCGATTGTGGGTGAGGATGAGGAATATCAGGATCGATCGAACTGGTTAGCATTTGTCACGACGGAGAAGGAAGGGACACCATTGAAGTCCGTTCCAATGGTTTGTGAATATAGTGATGTATTTTCCGACGAGCTACCCGGGTAACCGCCTCAAAGAGAAGTGGAAATAGAAATAGAACTACTCCCTGAAACACAACCAATCTCCAAGGCTCCGTACCGAATGGCACCCAGAGAGATGCAGGAGCTGAAACACAGATTGAGTCGCTATTGGAAAAAGGATTTCTCAGGCCAAGCAACTCCCCTTGGGGAGCATAGTGTTATTTGTTAAAAGAAAAGTGGCGAGTTAAGATTGTGATACGACTACCGAGAATTAAACAATGTCACGATAAAGAACAAGTACCCGTTGCCTAGAATCGATGACTTATTTGATCAGTTACAAGGCACGAAGGTGTTCTCAATATTAGACTTGAGGTCAGGGTATTATCAGGTCCGAGTAAGAGAAGGAGACATACCGAAGACAACCATTCGAACGAGGTACGGCCATTACGAATGCACGGTAGTACCTTTCGGATTGACTAATGATCCAGCAATTTTCATGGATTTGATAAATCGAGTATTTTGTCAATACTTAGACAAGTTCGTGGTGGTGTTCATTGACGACATCCTAGTTTACTCTCACAACCGAAAGGAACACGAGCAACATTTGAGAATAGTATTACAGACTCTTAGACAAGAAAAGTTGTATGCCAAATACAGCAAGTGTGAATTTTGGATGGACAGCATAGCTTTTCTAGGACACGTGATATCAGCAGGAGGGGTGACGGTAGATCCAACCAAGATAGAGAAGTGACGAATTGGCCCAGACCGACAAATGCTCGAGAAGTGAGGAGTTTCTTAGGATTAGTCGGGTACTATCGGAAATTCATCGAGGGATTCGCGAGGATTGCTAAACCATTGACAAATTTGACCCGAAAGGAAACGAAGTATACATGGGATGAGAAATGTGAAGAGAGTTTTGAATGTCTCAAAACGAAATTGACATCGGCACCAATACTAGTATTACCCACACCAGGACACGACTTCACGGTATACATCGACGCATCGAAAGAAGGACTCGGGTGTGTACTGATGCAGGGAGGGAAGGTTATAGCATATGCATCCCGTCAATTGAAGATACACGAATTGAATTATCTGACACACGATTTAGAATTAGCCGCGGTTGTATTCGCACTCAAGATTTGGAGACATTACCTGTACGGTGTTAGGTGCGAGATATTCACTGACCACAAGAGTTTGAAGTACCTATTCACCCAGAGGGAGCTTAACATGAGACAACGGAGATGGTTGGAACTGATAAAATATTACGACCTGGACATTCAGTACCACCCCGGAGAGGCAAATCAGGTAGCCGATGCACTGAGCAGGAAGACTCATGGCGTGCTAGCAAACACGATGGTAAGGGAAATGGAGAACCTACAACTGGAAGTGGTAGAGTCGACTACAGTCATGTTAGGGACGGTTACAGCAAAACCAGGGATACTGGAGGAGGTACTAGAAGCACAAATAGCAGACCCCGAGAAACCCGTAACGCAAAAAAGAAGGAAACGGGACCGATAAATCAGAGATAAACAAAGGAAGCGATGGGCTAATCAGAATGAATGAACGAATATGGGTACCGAACAAGCCAGAGCTGAGGAAGAAGATTATAGCAGAAGCACACAGTTCGGCCTTCTTAGTTCACCCAGGAAGTACTAAAATGTATCGGGACCTAAAGACGCACTGGTGGTGGAACGAAATGAAAAATGATATCGCAAACTTTGTGGCCAAATGCGAAAATTGCCAACGAGTTAAGGCCGAACACCATCGCCCGGGAGGTGATCTACAACCCTTAGAGATTCCAGAGTGGAAATGGGATAGCATCGGCATGGACTTTGTGGTAGGATTACCCAAGAGACCACGGAAGAACGACGCGATATGGGTAGTGGTCGACCGTCTTACAAAGGCGGCTCATTTCTTAGCAGTCAAGACAACCTACGGAGTAGACAGGCTAGCCAAAATATACGTGGATAACATAGTCAAGTTACATCGAATTCCAGTAAATATTGTGTCAGACAGAGACCCGAGGTTCACGTCTAGATTTTGGCAAAGTTTACAGAAATCACTCGGAACCTAGTTAAGGATGAGCACAACATACCACCCACAGAAAGATGGTCAGATCGAGAGAACCAGCCAGATTATGGAGGATATGTTACGGGCATGTGTACTGGAGTTTAAGGGAGGTTGGGAAGATTTCCTACCTCTGGTGGAATTCGCATACAACAATAGTTTTCAGAGCAGCATTGGCATGGCCCCGTATGAGGCATTGTACGGGAGGAAGTGCCGTACACCACTATGTTGGGATGAGGTGGGAGAGAGAAAGACCACGGGAACAGAATTGGTAGAAGTCACCATTGAAAAGGTGGTCGTGGTACGAAAGAACATTAAGGCGTCACAAGACCGATATAAAAGTTGGGCAGACACAAAAAGGAGACCCCTAGAACTAAAGGTTGGGGATCATGCTTATCTAAAGATATCACTGATGAAGGGGGTACTAAGGACCACTAGGACAGGGAAGCTGAGTCCTCGGTACATCAGACCATACGAGGTGGAACGAAAAATCGGAAACCTAGCATACCAGCTAAAGCTTCCGGAAGAAATGGGGGGGATACACAACGTGTTCCATGTATCCCAACTGAGGAGGAGGGTGACTGAAGGAATTCAAGAATGTGTGGGGGAACCCATAGAGATAACCCCTGAACTAACGTACGAGGAAGTTTCAGTAAGGATCCTAGGCAGAGAGGAAAGAATGCTCCGAAACAAACAAATTCCCATGGTGAAGGTACAATGGTCCAACCAAGGAGAGAGGGAAGCTACATGGGAAACGGAACGAGAGATTAGGCAGAGAGCACCAGACTTAATGGAAGATTGGTACGCACGAGTTTCGGGACGAAACTCAAAATAAGTGGGGAAGGATGAAATAGCCAAGAAAAAGGTATTTTGGAATGGTAGCAAGGAATATGGTGATAAGGTCTAGAAGAAAAATAACGAGGGATACGGGAACGAAAGAACGATAAAAGAAACGAAAAGATTGAAAAGTAAAGCAAAAGATTAAGGAGGGGTAAAAGTAAAAAGTTTAGGGGTCAAAATGTGAACTAGGAAAGTTAAAATGCCTATAAATAGAGGTTTGAAGGCCCAAAAACCAAGTCATTTATCACTAAACCACAAAAACGTACGGAAACACGCCAAAGCAAGAAATTATCTCGAAAACAGGGTTGTAATTATTATCGCGGAAATTCCGGTAAGCAACCTTGTCGCGAAAATTTTCAACGTGGAAAATTATCGCGGAAATTCTCATGTTGAAAATTATCGCGAATCTTCCAAAGAGACAAAATTGTCGCGAAAATGTAAACCGCGTGTCTTTTTATCGCGAATTTCAGGAACAGAACAACTTTATCGTGGAAACATACAATTAGGGTGTTTTCGTCACATTTCAACGTCGGATAGTGAGGAAGGAAGATACGAAGGGTCTACGGTAACCAAACAGTCAATAATAAGATAATAACATCAAAAAAATGAGGTATTGAAATATGTTACGGATTGCAGGGAAGCACAAGAGATTATAACAAGTGAAAACAACAGGTAAGCGGAGTGAACACAATATAGTAAGGGAAGGTTCAGACTATGGGAACGGGATTGGGTTAATAAAGAAGAAAGAAAAAGACACGAATGAACGAGATAAATGTTAATAAGACTCGGGGTGAGGAAGGATGGACCATACGACCGAACCCGGCATCGTGCCTAGTACACGATATGCCAGAGGAAGGGCATGTCTGATGAAGGGAACGATAAGTTCCAAAGAAGGAAAGACGCGTACGTAAAGGGCAGAACGGATCCGGGTGGAAAAAGGGGTAGCGCCTAAGTACTCACCCGGGGAAGGGAAGCATATGACCCGTCGAGTCATCCAACAACTAACGGTTGGCTTGGGCGGGACATGCACCGAGCATGTTATTCTCGGTAACAGTAAAGTTAAAGTATGAGGGGGATGGTAAGGGTAAAAGAAGAAGGAAATAAGAAAACGGTTAAAAGGAATGATTCACGTGTGTGTGTACGGTTTAATTAATAAATGAAAAGATAATGTGCAGCGTGTGTGAAGTTTCCTTTAATAAATTGTGACCGCTTTACAGATTTCGTAGGTGACGCGAACGAGGTATGAGAAGGGCATGGGAAGGAGGTCGTCGGTTGTCCGGTGATAGAGTCTGGTCTTTTGGAGAACACCCTAAATTATGTTGTCGAACTTTGATGTTTTCGAACTACGTTTTAAGTTTACATTCGAATGTTTTCGTTTTATTTAGCACGTTTTAACAAAACAGCTAGGCCCAAATTAGGGTCGTTACAACATTGACCCTTCGCTGCACAGGGGAGGCTTCTAGCGGAAAAGGGCCCGCTCTGATATGAGTGGTGGAGGAGGTGATAACGGCCAAATTCCGCTCTATGAGCTAAATCAACTTATATAGGATCAGAAATTGCTCCCTATCAGTCTTAACGTGATAACTTGTTGCTGCAGGGAGCCGCTCGGGTCGAAGAGCTCTCCGAAGCCCGAACGTGGGAGAAAATGTCTCCTTGCCCCCCGTTCCCTTAGGCAATGGAAAAGAGGTGGCCGAAGCTGGACCCCCGAAGCAGCTGAAGAGGCTGAAAAAGATCGGAGGGAAACCGATCCTTGCCTCGGACAAGGGTATCGTGATAAAGAACCCTACCCCGATCCCGAAGACAAACTTAGACTTAGAGTTTGCCCTGGATTTGATGGACATGGTCAAGAAGGGCAAGAAGATAGCGTTTTGAAGAGACACCATTTTGGAGGATTTCCGTGCTTACGGGAAGAAAAACCTTGACAATGTTCAGCCATATATATCAGGGGAGGAAATGGTTGTGGCATTCCTTGATCTCGCAACAATGGTAAGTTTTACCCTTTGGAAATATCTGAGAGTTCAAGTTTCATGTTCGCTTTTGTCCAGATGTTGCGAAAAGATTTATGGCTATGGTCATTGCTCATAAGGCCTGAAGTGACCCGTCGGTCCCCCAAGCAGTCCAAGATCAACTTGCACTGGCTAAAATGCAAGCTAAAATAAAACAAGGAGAACAGGTATCGGTTCGGGAGGAGAGGGACAAACTCAACAACGAGTTACTAGGAATGGGGACACATGTCTCCCTTCTAGAAACTAAAGTTTCTGAGCTAGATGGAAAATACAAAGCAGCTCAAACAGACTCAGATTCGGCAAAGTCCCGGATCGTGAAGTTGGGTGCAAAGGCGTGTGAAATGGCTGAGGAAAGGAACCAAGTCCAAGTTCGGGCCCAAAAGAAGATAAATAAGCTGAACGAACTTCTCCTTCGGCCCAAGAAGAAAAGGTGACCTTAGAGGAGGGTATTGTTCAAGCCTGCGCCGCAGTAGAAAGTTCGATCCTAGAAGCTCTTTTGGGGTTTGCCCGATCCCCGTTGTTATTTGCGTTGGCAGATAACATCTACGGGGCTTATACTGCTAAGTACCTGAGCAACATGCGGGACGAGGTTACTAAGCAGTTCGGGTACTCACCCGATGATGAGAGATGGAAGCATATCGATCCTTTGGAAAATGATGGAGATTTTTAGGTGATTCCTACTTTGAAAGAACCTGTTCTATAGGACGATCCCTTCTTCCCTATTTTTGAAGAGATTGAGAAAACAATCAACCAAAAGGTTGTTGATCAAGAAAAAGAGATGAAGCAGCTCGCTGCCCGGACCCAGCCAACGGAACGAGAGGAGAATGGTAAAGAAGAGGGGTGGATAGACCGGAAATGTCTTTATGTTTTGCATCCATGTTTCTTATTTCATTTTCCTTAATAAAATGACTAGTTCTTCCTTCTTCGGTTTCCCCTTACATAGTCAGAATAAGGTTTAAGGGAACTAAGTTCGGGTTTATTGTAAGTGTTCAAGCTTGTTGGGTGTAAGCCTTTTCACTTCTTTGAGTTTTCACTAAGTATAAATTCGGGGTTAACCAATAAGCTTAAGCTCTCCGGTCACGTTTTATGACTTAGACTAAAATTTGGCTAAGGTTAACAAGTATTCAATTCTTAGATGTGTATGAGGATAGCCCTTAATCCGTCCCTATGATCATGATAATGTTAAGCTGCGTAGCCCTGGTTTTTTATGTGTCCTGTGACAGGCTTCGGCCGAGTCCCGGTTCTATGCAAGTCCCGCGAGAGGCTTCGGTCGAGCCCCGGTTCTTCATAAATCCCAAGAGAGGCTTTTGATTGACTAATTCCGTCCGTGTCGTCTGTTTCTATGGTAGAACATGGAGGCATAAAGGCCATTTCCGGAGGGTGGGGATGTTTAGTTCGCAGTGAGTTCTTGGAATTTTGTGATCCATCCAAACTACTCTTCAAGCACAGGAGCTTCTAACTTGCTAGAGTGGTCAATGCTACTTGAGAGCCTTAGAGATGAATCACTACGCTCACCAATCTAGGTACGTCGAGAAAATCCTAACTTCAGGATATGTCACTCACCTAGCTAGAAATAGTTTGTATTATGCTTGTTTGTATTCTTTCCATAATTTGAGAAACGCATTTTGGTTAGAATTATCACTAGTAATAAAAAATTTACAAGAAATACCGCCTTAAATTCATGATGTTCCAGGTTCGGGGGATCCTTTCGCCATCTAAAGTTTCCAACTTATAAGCCCCAGCTCCCAATTTTTTCAAAATTCAATATGGTCCTTCCCAATTTCTATCCAACTTCCCGACGTTTCTCTGAACCCTTATATTTCTAAGGACGAGGTGACCTTCAGAGAATTCCCTTAGTAGACCCCGTTTGTCTTAGGCCCGCTCCATGGTTCGTTGATAAGAACACATACGCGCATAAACGACATTTCTTTTTTCTTCAATTATTTCAAGGTCCACCAACCTCCTTTCACCATTCATATGCTCGTCATATTGAGTTATTCGAGGTGATATGATGACCACCTCTACCGGACTAACTGCTTCCCGTATACAAGTCGTGGAGCGGAGTGTAGTCCTATAGGCCCATAAAACTTCATATATATGTTCGGGCCACTTCCCAAGCAGATCTTCCAACTTAGTCTTTAGTCCCTTCAGAATCACTTTGTTAGACACCTTTGTGAGTCCGTTGGTTTGGGGATGAGCCACTAATGAGAAATGTTGGGTGATGCCCAGCTTGGTACAAAAATCCCGAACTGCTTTTTCGTAAAATTAGAGCCTGTTGTCTGATACCAAGTGAAAATTCGTTGAACTTCTTAGATAACTCCAAGACTTTGGCATGATATAATTTCATTACGGGCTCATGAGTGTCGAATCTTCCTGCAAACTTTTCCACAACTAGCTTGGAATTTTAGAACATTCTTACTTTACCAACTCCCATTCCTTGGGCCAAGTTCATTTCCGATAATACGGCCTCATATTCCACCATGTTATTTGTTTATGAGAATAAGAATTTAAATGAGGAATTAATAACATCACCTTGTAGTGTAGTTAGGGTAATGCCAGCCACTTTCCCTCCGAAGGTTGATCCGTCAACATAAATAATCCATCGATCATCCTCTTGGTTGAAGAATATTGCTGATCGGGTCATTTCAACCACGAAGTTAGCAAGAACCTGAGCTTAGATCACCCTTCGGGGTA
The DNA here is from genome assembly GCA_009725065.1 of Utricularia reniformis. Classification (NCBI taxonomy): domain Eukaryota; kingdom Viridiplantae; phylum Streptophyta; class Magnoliopsida; order Lamiales; family Lentibulariaceae; genus Utricularia; species Utricularia reniformis. The sequence continues at coordinate 9,271 of RWGZ01001685.1, read as the reverse complement.
CGAATTCCAGGTACATGGAACTGATTTTGATAGCCTATTTAGATAATCTCTCGTTCATATCTGTCTTATTCAGAACTGCCTTCAACGGCTAATCAGTACAAACTTAAACCTTTCAGCCTTCAAAATAGTGTCTTAGCTTATATATAGCTTTGTTAGTGCCAACATGAATTTTTCCAAGTTGGTGTATCTGGTCTCTGTCGATACTGAAGAGTGACTCACGTAATAAACAGGCCTGTGAACATCATCTCTGATGATAACCAGAGCTGCGCTTACCGCGACTTCAGATACAACTAAGTGTAAGCCTAGAGGTTCATCGCTGCTTGGACTCATCATCACATGGGGAGTGCTCAAATAAGTTTTCAATTTTGAGAAAGCTCGATCACACTCTTCGGTCCAATCCAAATGACTTGTTTTCCTTAATACTCTGAAGAAGGGCAATGCCCGATCCGTAGATCTAGAAATCAATATGCTCAGTATAGCCAGTCGACCAGTCAACCTTTGAAATTCCCTTTTTATTTCTCGGGGGTTGCATGTCAATGATGGCTTGAACCTTTTCAGGATTGACCTCAATGCCTTTTTCAGAAACGTAATATTATAAGAACTTTCCACTTCGGATTCTGAAGCAACACTTGTTCGAATTTAGTTTGGGCTTATATTTGCGGCATACTTCAAAACAACGAGACAAATAGGAAATATGGTCTTCATCATTCATGGATTTGACAATCATATCATCAACATACACTTCAATCATGTGGCCTATCATATTTCTAAAGATTTTGTTAACCAACCTCTAGTATGTTGCTCAAGTATTCTTTAAGCCAAAAGGCATAACCACCACATAGCAGTAGACACCATCTTTGGTCATGAAGGTCGACTTCTTCTGATCTTCTTCTGCAATGAAAATGTGATGGTACCCAGAGTAAGCATCCATAATATTCATCATCGTGCTGCCAACAACAGCATCCACTAACCGATCAATATGTACAGGGAGAATGGGTCAGATTCACAGCTCTTATTGACATCGGTGAAATCGATGCACATTCTCCATTTCTCGTCTGCCTTGGAAACCACCACAGGGTTTGCGACCCATTCAATATAGTGGATTTCTCTCATAAATCTTGCACGCAACAGCTTATTTACTTTCACCCGAATTACTTCAATCTTTTTAGGAGAATAGAGTCTCCTCTTTTGATGAATAGGTTTGCTTCAGGTGCAGTGTTGATCCAATGCTCACTCTCGGACCGGTCAATCCCTGGAACATCGTCTGGGGTCCAAGAAAATATGTCCACATAGCATCTCAGCAAGTAGACCAGTTCTTCACATATTTGGACCAGTCCACATATTTGTCCATATGACAAATGTCCACATGTCCACATGACAGTGGACCAGGAAATATGTCTACATGACAGATGTCCACATATTTGGACCAGCCCAAAACAGGCAAGATGTGACACGATGCTAGTAATCTTGGTTGAATCTCCTTCAACAAAGTTGATCAATTTGAACCCGATGAGATCCATAGCCTGCCTCGGGTGCGGTCGTTCTTCCAGCAAATCCACAGAGGCCCTTTTAATTGGTACCAAAGTTCATCACGAACTCATGTAGCACTGTCTTGCTGCGGTTTGATCCCCATTTATAGATATAATTCCGTTCGCGGAGGGGAATTTGAACATTATATGATATGTAGAATGGAACGTCTCAAACTTACTGAGCCCAGTCCGTCCAATAATGGCGTTGTAAGCTAAGTCAACTTCAACGACAATAAATTCCAAGGTCTTCGTTCGGTCCTTGAATTGATTCCCCAAAGTGATCGGAAATAAGATCTTCTCGCATGGAATGACACTTCTTTGGTCGAAAGATCATATGGTGATGTTAGCAATGGGGAGATCGTGACTGGGAGCACCCAACATCCCAGCCACTTCACGCTTTATTTGATTGCACGAAGCCGATATCCACCAAGATCCTGTGGACCCGACGGTTGGCAATAATTCATGAGATAATAAGAGGATCATCACATGTATCAGTAACCCCTTCCCGATCTGTAGAGGTGGGATTTTGAAGACCAGCCCGTAAGACCTAACCTACTTGAACCTAGAAACACCGGCCCAGCACTAACCCTTTGTATTAGGGTTGGTCTTTTGGAACATAACTTTACAATTAGGTCTAGGGTTGATCTCAATTTTTGGAAGAGCTAAACCCATAAGTCTTATGATGGTTTGGTCTCGATCTTCACTTTACGGGATTAGGACCAATACTAAGTCTAAATCCCATAAAATTAAATTTATTATTTTTAAAAAATTTATTTATACATTCAAATATTAATTATTTTCAATTCAAATTTAATTTTACATAAATTATTTAAAAGTGTTATTATACTTCATATTTTAAGTTTTTGGATTTTTTTAAACATAATTGAAATGAATATTATTCAATTATGAACTTTTATACAAAACATTTTAGTAAACTAATAATAAAAAAAATCATCTAACAGATTTTTAAATGATTATTTTATTGTTACTTATCATTTTTATAAATTATATGTTTAATAAAACATTATTTTTTTTATTAATATTTTGATTTAATAAAATATAGGGCTAAAGACCGAATTAAAACCTAACCAAAATCGAACCGAAGGCTTGGTATTTTGTCCCAGGTTGGTCTCCCTTATAAAGACCGGACCAATAAGGCTTATATGTAAAATAAGGACCGTGGCCTAGTCTTTTATAAGTCCTCAAAGACTAGCCCGAACCGTGCCGGCTAGTCTTTTTCCCACCACTACCGTTCAGCAGCGGTGAAAGTGATAGTGTCCTCGTAAGAAGAGGACCGCTCAGTAGCCTCGTACTTAACCAATGCGACATACTAATTACTCTCTTCGGAATTCCCACGCGCTGCTCTCTTTAATACGCTCATGCATGTATTCCGCCTGGTGAGCCTCCATGGCCTTATAGAATAATCCGGGATTCCGCCCAAGGTCGGGTTCGAAATACCTCTGCGTACGTAATGTTTCCAAATCCCTGGTGAGCTCGTTAATACGCTCATGCATGCGTTCCTGGTTAGACCCAAGAACGGGAGTTAAAGCTTTGACTATAGGAGGTGGAATAGATAGATATCTACGTCTCCTAATGATAACTCTACGCTTAATAATCTCCTCATCATCAGAACTGCGTATTTCGGGGTCGCTCTCATACCCTTTATTTGTAGTAACATTCGGTGGCTCTGTTCAACTCCTCTCCGACGTAATCTCCAGTACCACCTTCCGAATAACAGCCTCCAAGTTCTGCAAAGAGAAAGCAGAGGCTGGAAGGTTGTTAGGAAGCACGTCACTATCATTCGTGGAGTTTCATGTCGTCATGCCTTTGCTTGTCCTTACGGAGAGAAACCTCGAGTGGGAATCATAATATCGTCCCCACGGACGGCGCCAAACTGTTGTGGTCAAAAAGACATGGTATCAACAGTCAACCGATTCGTAATAAAACAAACTCGGTTTTGATTTGTTTAAATTGGGGGGATGATTACGAAATGAAAAGCAAGCAACAAACACTGCGAATTATCGTGCAAAACCCCTTGAAAATGGGAAAAAACCACCTGACTAAGAGCTAGAAATGCTCTTAGCTGATATATTAATCAAACCGTCTATGATACAAACGTAGAAGGTTTATGAAAATGACTAAGGCAATAAGAAAGTGCAAGGAGTGAAATTTGTAGAGTAACAACCTATTTCGCGTGTCCCAAAGGTCCTCCTGAGCTTGCCTTGAAGCCCTATATTTATAGATATGAAACGAGTGTGGAAAATGCTCTGTAACTGCTTCTGAACAAAGTCGTTTCCCATTGACAGGGAACGTGGATGAGCCCGAAGTACAGACAACGTGTGCGGGCCCGAAGCACAGATAACGTGTGCATGCCCAAAGCCAACTGTAACCGTTTGGACCCAGCCAAGAGATCAGTCCCCGATGCGAGGAGCGTTGTCCTACTATAACATTCGATCCTGCAGGCTAAATGGTCCTTTGGGCCTCATTAGTCATGTAATGCTTTGGGTTGGTTATCTCGAATGGGTCAATCTTAGGATCTTGGGCTGCATAGGTTCGTTTCTTGTCGTATGGATTGACCTGGCATGTTTGGGCCTATATCAATTCGGGTATCAATCCCCGAAGCCCTCATCTTTATTGATATAAAAATGATTATGTTTTATTATGCTTGTAGGTATGTAGATAATAAAAAGTTGATCCACGTGGGTGTTACAAGAGGAGTATGATATTGAAACAATATTAGCTATATATGCATATCAATATGAATATTTAGGGGAGTCATTTGGAAGATGCACCTTTTATACTAGCGTTCAACCATAACTCACAGACAGAAAGACAAGAGGCGGTGGAGCTCGAACTTCTCGTTTTCTAGGTGAGATTGATTGAAGACCAATACAGAAATGTGGTAAGAAAGATGCATCAATAAAAACTTAAAGTGATTGTTTTGTGTTATGTTATAGGTTCAAGCAAATATGCTTACACAAGTTGCATATTTATAGTCTACTTATTTACTTTGACTTAAACATTTTTAAAGTTGGACAAAATTTTTATTACAACACTCAATTTTTCAACATTAAGTATAGAGGTTGTTTTTAAAAATTTCAAAAATGACCTATGTAGTTTTGAAATTTGTATTAAAATGAGTAGTTTGAAAACATGAGTTCAAAAAGTGGGTGCTATTGTAGGATAGAATGTTTATTATAACATTGTAATTTTGTACGACATTAACTATAGATGTTGTTTTTAAACATTTCAATATTGACTTAGAATTATAACTTCAAAAATAAAAAAATGTAGTTTTGAAATGTGTTTTAAAATGAGTGTAGTTTTGGAGAGAGAAGTTAAAAAAATATACTTCAAAAAACCTCGGTTATGGCCGTCTGTATTGCCAATCTACCCACAGTAAAAAATGAGTTTTGCCAATCTATCCATCCAAGTGTATTTATTGCCAAAGAATTTTAACATAGATGGATAAAACTCACATTTTGTAGTGGGTACTTTTGCAAAACACCCACTTATTGCCAATGGGTTTTTTATCAATTTTTTTTATTTTCTTAAAGCCACGTATCAATTATTAATTCAAACTAATATATTTAACAGTTGTTTAGTAGGTTGCGTGTTTCAATAAGAGGTGCAAAAGAAAGAGATGCTCTAGTTTTGAGGTTTTGAATTTATTTGTGAGTTCAAAATGTTTTAAATTTATTGAAGGTTTGTGATTTGATAATATTATAATATTGTTTATGTATTAGAAATATTATCATATATATTATTTTAAGTCATTGGAACCAAGTCAAACTCAAGTTGAACTCGAATCTCAATTGGTTCATACCTCGAATAATTGACTCTATAGTTTTTGAAATCAAATCGAACCTTGAATCTTTCATAGTCAATTTCTAACCAAACTCAAATTTTATAATGAAGAAATAAATTGATAAACCTAATAAATAATCAATGTTTTCATAATTGACCGGCAATCTCATCCCTTTTTGAGTCCGTATATCCATTAGTACTATACATATAATAATTTAGAAAATATTATTTTAGTACTGGGACCAATAAAAATCCAGTATACAACTCATGATACTCTTGCAAGAGCACTCCATATAGAAATTGGTTGATCATTCAAGGAGAAAATTGGATGTATCATTTAATACCAGACAAAGGGTAATGAAATTATTTCATGTTTTCATGGATTTAGCTTTTAAAAAAAAATAAAATTTTATAAATTGAGATATTTGAAATATATGTAATATTAGTTATATCACTCAATACCAATACGGATACTAAAATACTTACACGAAAACCATGCTTTCGATACATTGCTTAATAGTGTAAAGAAAATGTAAAATTAGATACTACTTTAACATCAACTTGGATAAAAGGTAAAATAGGTTAGTTTGTGTAAATAATCGATATATATGTTAGTTTGGAAAGAACAATTAAAAGTTGAGTTACTTGTATGATAAAAACTCAAATTAATTTATTAAATTAAATCAACTTTTCACGTAGAAAACACAAGTATTAACATAAAAACACTGATTGGGGTGAATTCTTAGGATAATGGTTTTTTTATGTAAATTAATGGTGTATTTATAAAGTTATATATATTGCATAATATGTATTAAATTAATATAAATTTATACATAAGATAAAGAGTGGAAACAGAAAAATAAAAAAAGTTGAGAAATGGAGAAGTCGAAATGAATAAGTGAGATTGATATATTGGCCGTGACGTCAAATTTAGGGTTGTATCGGTATTTTTTTTGGTACCTCCCGGTACCGAGTATTAAGGTCGATTTCTGAGTTTTTTCGGATGCGATCCTAAAAAACTAATTTTTTAAAAAATAAAATAAAATTTGATACCAGTCGGTATACCATATCGATCGTACCGCTCATACAGGTTCGGACCGAAACGAAATTCCGAACCAACATGAAAACATTGATTAAAGAATCTCCTACACACCAAATGAGGCTGGAAAAATTAACGGAGTGGAAATAGAAGAGTGGAAGTCTCAACCTTCTTCTCTTATTTTTGTACCATGTTTTTCCCATTTTATTTGGTGGTTAGAAACACTATGTATGGCTAATTTTTTATAGATCTAATCTCTTTAATAATGTGTATCCTTGATCTATTTTGAGGTTTTAGAAAAAAACAATTCCATATTTATTTTAGTTGAAAATGAAAATTTTGTTTTTATTTCATGTATGACCTGATTGAGAGATATATAAGTTTAAACATGATTCATCTACTTGTTGTAATGCTTTTAGAGATGATTTGTTGAAACAATCTTAGAGTTCTAGTTTGTGAATAGATAGTGTTACTTGTTGAAGAAAACTATATAAAAAGACATGAAAACTTAAATAAATGATTGAAATGTATGAGATCTTTCAATCTTATAAAATCAATCCGAAATAATTTAATTTAGTGTGGAGAATAGAGGTTGATTTTGTAGAGGTAAGGAAAGAGAAATACGAATTAGGGTACTAACATCGTTCTTTTTCCCCTTTGTTTTGCAGAATGGGCCGCTGATGAAGATAAATTGAGATGGGCCCGAAAGCATTGGCCCATACTCAGATGAAGCCGAAAAGTGTTGGAAAACAGAAATAACCGTTCTCACGTCTACAAACAAGAAGACGCAGAACAGTTAAAGGAGGAGATGAAGTGCAGTAAACAAAATAGACTTACTTCGATAATCTTGAACAAGAGCGAGATTGGAGCCTGGTGATACACTGACTGATCCAAGTGACGACACTGAAGGAAGACTTCAGCAATCACAAAAGTGGAAGCCTCATTCCTTTAGCAGACAAAGAAGATAACTCTGGTCTTGTGTATCTAGCCTATTTTTCTTGTATCTGTAGAAAAAGTGAACAAAAGTCTAGTGGATTGGATCTACAATATATTCCGAGGTTTTTCTTTGGGTTTACTCCGGTTTCCTCGTAAAGTTTGGTGTCTAGAACAATAAGTAAACTGCGTTAATTAACAAAGAGCTAATCTGAAGTTTCTGACTGCATTCAAGAATAGAATCAAAGTGATTGATAAGGAGGTTATTTCTCCAACAGATTCAATTAATTATGGAAGAGGTTGTAAATCGAAGGATTAATCTATTGCGTCAATGGTTGAAAATAAGGATGAGAATTTGGATTATCAGTACCACTAACCGATGAATAATTGTCTTACTTATGAGTGATTTGTATAGATAAACGGGTGGCAAGGCAGATAAAGTTGTAAAATTGATTAATAGTTTAAAATAGAGTGGGAGAGGTTTTATTAATACTCTCCCAGTCTAGTTACTCATCTAGATATCAATCCAGTTATCTGTGTTATTACCCACTTAGTTATCTGTGGTACTAGCCATTTGGTTATCCATTCGAATAAACATTTCTTAAATATTTTATTTAATTTAAATTTCCAACATATTATTTAAATTGTATTGCAATGGTTATTTTAGAGTCGCATATTATTTTTAGTTGACATATAAATATCGGTATAACATAACAAGTTTTGTAATAATTCACTTCATAATTGAATTGTTCAAACAATATCGAAAAAGTGATACAAAATAAAAACTCTACATTTTAGTAACAATCGATTAAATGATTTAGTAAGAAGAGCGAAATGTATCCAATCTAAACCATGAAACTAAAAAAATGTAGGATAGCAATAGTTACTAACAACGATCCTTGGCAAATTTTCATATAATTTATTTTCTTCATTTTGAACAATAATATTTTATGTAATAAATTAAATCTTATATGAATCATAACAAAAATATTTTAAATATTTTTATTTGAAAATATAATTATTAATGAATGAACCAAACGATTAGCCAATGATGAAGATGTGACAGATAGTTGATAGGGAATGAAAGGGATAAAACGGGTGGAGTGAGTAACGGAAAGACGGTGAGTGTGATGGAACGGACAATGATTAATGGTCTAATTGTCCCATATCTGACTCGTTATCATTCATAATTAAAGAAGAACCTAGTGAGATAGCCAATATATTCGGTTATAGTGGAAAATATATTTATGACAACGTATTAAAAATATGAGAAATTGGTTGAAACCAGTAATAAGTAAGAGATTGCACTACATCCAAGTTACATTATTAGATAGCATAGTCACGACACACATTCATAATAATATTATGTATAGATGAACCACAATTATGATAACTCCAATGTTTAAAAGTTATAATCATTTTCTAAATACAAATCATTATCAATTTATGAACATGTCAACAATATATTTATACCTAACCAATCAAAGAAAATTTTCACTTTAAAGAGTCAAAATTTGAAATTAAAATTTTTTTCAATGTCTCAAACTCTTCCGATGCAATTTTATGTTTTTTTTCTAGAAAACTATTTATGTGCTGGGCTGAGCTAGAGTAAAAATTAATTCATTATATTCTTCATTTTCAATCGTGGATAATAGGAACTCTCTTAAAATAAGCCTATGTTCTGTACGCAATTTTAGAATGCATTTTAGCAGTAGAATGCATTATCATTTTTTTTACAGAACATGACTGTATTTCCATTCTCGTTTTACTCAAAATACGTTCTCAAATTAATTTTTTTTTGCCTTCAACACAAAATCTGGTTGAAGACCGGATCTAGGATTTAAAAACATATTCTATATTTTGGAATTACGTTTATGTCTCTGTAGCCCTATTCTTTAGTTTGGTCTCACGGTCTCTACATTTCGGCTAGTTTGTTTCTTCAGTTTGGTCTCACGGTAGCAAA